>RJWM01028485.1:0-25539 GCA_004363535.1 Dasyprocta punctata
GATAGTTGTTTTAATATATGTTCTCAGCAACAGTATTTCTATTTCCGGGAATATTTTTACCTGTAATTTTTTTTATCTGTACTATTTACTAACCATGGAAAATGACTGAGTGACTCTACAAATGATCTGTAATAATTATAAATAATTTATAACTTAGTTAAAACATTTCTCAACTGTGTATCAAGTATAAAATGGGCTATTTTAAAAAATAATTTTATGTATTATTTATTTATTATTTTATTTATTTAGTAAAAGTATAATAAATTAAAATGTATAAAGTGATTAACATTAGAATAGATCCCAATATCAGAATTTGCTTAAAAATATATTCTGATTGACCACTAATCATCTTTTTCAGAACTTTTTTGCCAGAATTTTAATTATACTTGAAGATTATTCCATACTTACTGAAAGAAATCCATGAACCAGATAGTGGCTCACAGAAGATCTACCCTCCAGTTTTGCAACTAGGCTACAGCTAAGGGCAAAGCAGCAGTATAAGTAATGCCTTTAGTGAAATATACCACATTTTTCCAAAGAACTGCAAAGGCGTCGTTAAATCTGACTTCTCCATTAACTGTCCCAGCAATACATTCTCTCTTTAATGTTTGAGCGGTGTTCCCCTCTCTCAAAATGTGAATGCACTTGTTGACACAGTATAGTTTTTTTAAAAGGTCAAAAAAAAAAAAAAAAAAGAGGGCAGCATTGAACTAAATAATACAGTAGTCAATAAAGCTAATTGCATTTTATTTCAGCTAACAGTGATTCTTTCCAACACAGAAACACCTTACAACTGTGAAACGAAAATGTTTACCATGTCTGTATAATATGACTTTATATTACTTTCAGTTTTTCCATCTATAAGTATAAGCAATAAAACCCTTGAAGTCGTCTCTTTGGATAACAAAACAGATTTCTATGACAAAAATATCAACATTGCCTTTAAGTTTGAATCTGAAATACCAGATTTGAAATAACTGTTTGCTTTAAAGAAGGAGCTGAAGTTTACAAAAACAGTAAACAGGACTTGAAAAGCCTTGAAACATACTTTATTTTCTTAATTCACTTAAAAATAACATTTATAAAAAAATCTCAGGAGTACCATGGTGACTAATTGGAAAATTTTATGATTTTCTTGTTAGATTTAGGACCAAAGTGTAGTGTTAACAAGTGATGAATTTTGGGTCAATAAAGATAAATGTATTCTACATAACCAAGAAAACATATAGGAAAAATGAAAGATGGGGCATACAGATCCTCTCAATAGCAAATGGAGACATACAGATGAGAATATAATCTTAGGAGATCATTTAAAGTGATGATAATCAAATTAATCATAATCAAAGTGAAGGAGTTCAGAATATACCACTCAAATAAGCCATTTTAGTGCGCTGATTACCTCAAACCCATGACATTTCAGGAAAAGCAAATCCTGTGAATTTCCCTTCTCTGGCTATCATGGTTGATACATTGTGTCAACTTGAGACTTTCAGGAACTTGAATAAGTAACTCAACAGCTCTACATTCTACCAGTATGGAAGACAAGCCCACACCCCCACCCCCCAACACCTCCCACCAGCAGCTGCTTACCCTCTAGGATGTTATAATGGTTGATTTATTGTGTCAACTTGAGAAGTTTAGAAGTTTAACGGAGTGTGTGTGTGTGGGGGGGTGTGTTTGACCTCACTGGGTGGGCAGCCTACTCACAATATAAGGGAGGAAAAGAGGCTTGCCCACCCCACCTTTGTGCTTTTTTTCACTTTTGCTGTCTTCTGCTGCCTTGAACTATTGCCCCTGTGCCATGCCACATTGCCTTGGAGCCAGCTGATTATGGACTGAAACCTCCACAAACTGTGAACTAACTAAACCTTTCCTTCCTTAATTTTGGGTGTTGAGTATTTTGCTCCAGCAACAAGAAAAAAGTAACTAAGACACTGACTGAAGACATTTCCTTCAAAAGATGAGCAATTGTCATGAATCCTCTCTCTGCAATTCATCAACCAGGGAAGACTAAACTCAAGGCAAGAGAGGAGCCTGGAAATGTACATTCTATCCACAAAGATGTCACAGTCTGGCTCCTATTCTTTGAAGGCCCATTCACCTTTCCCCAAAATCATTTTGACTCCCCTGTGTTATATACAGCCCTTCCTTTTGATGATGAAGATATGTAAGTTTCTATATCCCATGATGTCCCATGCATGGAACATATTTGTAGACCTTTTCTCTTTCTTGTCAGTTTGCCTGCTCTTAGCTTATTTCATAGACTGCATCATGGAGCCTTCAGTGGATACAGTCTTCATTCTATACCAAGAAATATATTTGGGAGTACATCACAGCTTCCCTAACTCTAAGAAGATGAAGAGTAAACTATTCTGCCATCAGTTGTTTTCCATAGTATTTGACCTTTCTGCATTTCTTAATTTACATCAAAATCTTATTGCACATCACTATGTAAGTTAGATATGAAATGCCTAAGTTTGCCTTAGCCTCAGCCTACACCACTGACTCATTCCTGAATTTACCTTTTCCTCTTCTGTTCTAGCTCACAACAAGTGGGCCCAGAAGACCTTATATAGGGGGAAAAAAAGTTCTTATTTTTTAAAGACTGATCTAGCAGTTGTATGTTATCATTAACAGACAGACTCACTGAAATTTGAAATAAGCATCCTCATGAAATTGTGACTGCCAGACATTATAAAGTACACATGAATAATGAGTATACATAACCAGAGGTCAGAGCTTTTGTAAAGGAAATCCTCAGGTAAAGAGGAATTTTGAACTGAAATACCATTAAATTTCCTTCCAAATCTAATATTCTATTTGTCATTAATCTAATAAATCTAGTAACATATCAGCTTATTATCAATCAATATATATTTCTGTCTTGATCACAGGCTTTGAACACTATGAAAAGAATGAATGAAATTCATGCAAAAAAAACCTTTGGATTCAGGTTTACTCTAAAAGGAAAGGCCTCAACTCAAATCAACCAAATTGCTGTTTTACTAAGAGACAACAGCTAGCTGATCTTAAAACCTGTTTAACATGATAAATAAAGCAAAACAAAACAAAAAGCTAGCCACACTACTTACCTGTACACACAGTAGTTTATACTACTTAGCTGTACATACTATGGTATATTCCACCCTTTAGGGATTCCGAACAATACTTAAGGCAAAGAGTAAGAAACCAGAAAGACCAGTTATACTGGGCAAGGAGCTATTTAACTGTGCATGAATAATCAGTGTGTGTGGCATTTTACTAGGGCCAATTTAACTCTAAAATGTAGCCCCCTACTCAAACTGATGAGCTTTATTCTATATTACTTCTTAATGTAGCATCTTATCTCATCCTTGACACTTAGTCCTGTCTCAGTTTTGTGGAAGTTTGGAGGTGGTGGTAGAACACAGGCATGAAACATAAATAAGAGATTTCTTTTATAACAGGTGTTTTCATAAGTTGTCTTGATGGAGCTGCTTCAAAATGCTCCTAAAACACACCCAGAACAAAACACTTGGCTTTGCAATAAGCATATTTAGTCACTTTTTTTTTAAATCTAGCAAAATGTTCACATAGGTGAAATGCTAGAATTTTAATTTTTCATGAACAATGAAAACTTCAGAAACATTTCTCTAACTATGGTGTTAATATCTGTTCAACTCAAATTTTTCACGTATTCTTCTCCTGTATCCAGGAGTTCAATATTATAAGCAATGTTATCTTAATCTATTAATAAATTGACTGACATATATAACATAACCAAGCTACTGATGTGTTGGACTTTTGTTGAGGCCTTCACTTATATATAAACTTTACCTCTTTTTTAACCAAAAAATTCTGGGAGTCAACAGTGAAAGTGAGAACCTGTGATAATGTCCATCTCACATTAAACTGAGCTTGACAAGGGCTATGGTTCTCTGTCTAAAACTTAATATTCCTTTCTAACTGCATTATAATACTCAACACTCACCATGATAACACAAACTTACTTGAAGTCCTTCCTTTCTTGACTCCCAAATCTCTTGAGTAATATTGTACTAGTATAGCATTCCTTCCTTACTCTCTTTGCTTCTCTCATTTTCTCCAACATTATTTAATAATGTTGATATAGGAAAAATGATCCCAGACCTCCAAATGATATGGGGGAATGAAATTCCCAACCTACTATACGTCCGGCGGGAGTTCGTGTTCTCTAAAATCGAAGAATGAATTTTAGGAACAACGGAGGGTAAGAGCAGAATATATTTCTTGAGAGAAAGAAAACTTCTGTCTGAGGGACAGAAGGGGGCCCAAGCGGGTTGCCAGGGACTCTGTTATTTTTAGGGACTTTTATAGAATAAAATCACGATGGGTAAAACTGGGAACTCGCAAGGCAGATGGGCCTAAGGTGGGACATAACCATGGTTAACCAATAAGATTAATTGCTCAGCTAAAATTGATTAAATCAAGGACAAATGGGGAAGTGAGTCAGGTAGTAAGCCTGGATGCTTAACAGCAGTGACTTTTCCTGTAGGGAGTTGGGATGCTGACTCCTGACTTTCTCAGGGTGATAGAGAACTATTTAGAATATCAATCCTTAGGATATGGGTGTATTTGTTCTGCCTTTTGTCTTGATATCTGCCCCACAGTATGAGGTGCCTATCTCCTCAGAGGTTACAAGGTATCTGAACTTCTGCACTGGCTCCTTCAAGGACCCAGCCCTGTCTGACTGCCTATAATATTTGCCTGTAACAATGTGATGAGTACTAAAAATAGAAAAATGAATGACTTGATCTCTTTACCTCAAGGAGGAAAGTTGCTTTAACTTTCTTATTCAGTGGAATAAAATAGACACACAAGCTTAAATACTACGTCATTTCTCTTATATGAGAAACACAAAATATAAAAAGTGAAATAAAAATCAATAATAAGAAGCTGGGAGGCAGTTTTTTTTTTCCTCAAATAGGAAGAGGATTAAGTGATGGAGGGAAGGGAGACAGAGAAGAGGAAAAAGGGACAAAAACAAGAATTGAGATGTGTTATGTACATGCACCAACTCTCCACAAAGAGTATAATCATTAGGTAATGCAAACATGTACCAATACAAAACAAAAACAAAAGTTTGTCCTCAGGCTCTTTGATGTAGGCTCTCCCCCAAACTCATTCTTTCCTTTATGTTCATTTCCTATGTGCTCCTTCTCACAACCATTTCCATTATTTATCACCCAATTCTGTGAGAATAACAAATATATCTCCCACACCAACTCCTCCCTGAATTAACAATGTGCAGATGGCATTCATCTTGTGGAGGGCCCATCTATACTTCAAATACCACACATTTAAATCTGAACTCCTCTCTCAAGTCTTTTTTCTACATATTCCTGACTTAATGTCTTTTGAGAGGTTTCATTTTCCATCCTTTTCCCATCCCTGTCACCTCAATCTCTTCTGATATGTTCTATCACTTCCTTTTGCAAATAGTTACCTCAACCTACAATATAACAAGATGTTTCAAAACTTTTCCATTTTACCCACAATTAAAATAGAAACATCACATATCAAATCATCCTACTTTCTCCCAAAGTTCTCTGCTGTAGACTTCTGGATTTTGGAAATTTTTTGTGGTTTTTACTTATTTTCTTTTTCTTTCTTGTTTCTTTCAACAAAATATATATTGATTAGTAAGCCCCAAAGTCTCCCAACTTTTCATCATTAAGTCTCTTGGATTTTCTGTAGGAAAAGAATGCTGCTTTCACATCTTTACCAGTCAACTTCTCTTGTGGGTCTGCTGACTTTCTCCTCTTATTCTACATTTCTAAGGAGACAACTCAGAATAAAAGTGTTTTAGCGTATCACATATTTCTTCCAAATTGCTTGCCACGACTTGTCATTGTTCCTAAGTAAAGAATGTAGGAATTTCCATGCATTACTATTCTTTACTAATACTGTAACAGAATTCCTTAGTAGTAGCTTTAAATCCTGTAAGTCTGTGATTTCGTATCTACAGATTATTAGAAGTGATGAAGCAGAAAGTTTTTCTATTTTATAGCTATGATAGTCTGAAGAGCTCCCCCAAAACTTACATGCAGCAACTTAATTGTTAAGGTGATAGTGTTACAGGAAAACTGAGTAAGACAAAATATTATAGGCAGTCAGATAGGGCTAGGCCCTCAAAAGAACCAGTGCAGAAGTCCAGATACCTTGTAACCGCTGAGGAGACAGGCACCTCCTGCTGTGGGCCAGATATCAAGACAAAAAACGGAACAAATACAACTGCATCCTAAGGGTTAACAGTCCAAATAGTTCTCTATCACCCCGAGGAAGTCAGGAGTCAACATCTCAACCCCCTACAGAAGAGTCACTGCTGTTAAGCATCCCCGCTTACTACATGACTCCTTTCCTCATTTGTCCTTGATTTAATCAATTTTACCTGAGCAATTAATCTTATTGGTTAACTGTAGTTATGTCCCACCTTACGCCTACCTTGCAGGTTCCCATCTTCCCCGCCTTGGACCCATCTAACCTCATGGTTTTACTGTATAAAAGTCCCTAAAAATGACAGAGTCCTTGACAACCCGCTCAGGCCCCCTTCTGTCCCTCAGACAGAAACTTTCTTTCTCTCAATAAATATATTCTGTTCTTACCCTCCGTTGTTCCTAAAATTCATTCTTCAATTTTAGAGAACACAAACTCATGCCAGACATATAGTAGGTTGAGAGTTTCATTCCCCCATATCATTTGGAGGTCTGGGATCATTTTTCCTATATCAATAGAATCAAAACCTGAGTAGGTCATGAGACTCTGCCCTCACAGTTGTCTTATAAGAGAGGCTTTCCAGAAAGCCTTGATCTTTTTGCTTTTTTTGTCTTTCACCTTCTTTAACTTGTAAAGACGAAAAGACAAACACCATCTTCAAGCAAAGAGTACGGCTTCATAAGATATTACTGGTACCTTGATCTTGGAATACCCAGCCTTCACCACTATGAAGAATAAATTTCTGTTCTTGACAAATTACCCAATATCAGATATTCTATGAGAAACAAATCTCTGTTCTCTACAAATTACCCAATCTCAGATATTTTATTATAGCATCACAAAAAAACTAAGATAATGTCGCTTATAAATATTATCACATGGAAAATTCTGGGACAAAAAACTAACATCACTTATAATTTTAAATTATATAAATTTGTTGAAGAGTTGAAGTGTTGCATAGTAAAAGGCTATAAATGAACAATTGGGTAAAAATAGTGCTCACAAAGCTAATTCTTTGTGAATTTTAGAATATTAAGGAAGTGAGAATTCTCAAAGTGAATGTGACTTTAAAAGACTAAAAGAATTACCACATTTCCTTACAACAGATCATAATAAAAAGAGCTTAGTAAATGAACCAAAATATTCTTGCACAGATCACAATAGTGCAAATTTAATGGTTTCTGAGTATTACAGCTGATACTTTATTTTTGAATGCAAAATAATAAAAGGTAGTGTTAGTTTGAAATGAACAAAATATATAGGGTATGTGATGGATCATCCATTTAAAACTAGAACTTAAAGAAAGAAATTGAATGTTTATATAAAACTGGATAGAATAATGTACTATTACATAGTTTTTCTTATAGGAACAAATTTGATAAATAAATATCAAATACATGGATAGATTTATCTTAATCCTTTAGTCAATCAAGGGTAACCAATTTAATATTTTCATACTTAGATTTTTTTATGTAGTGAACTAATATACTAGAATCTCTGTATCACTTATCAATTGAATAAAACATTGAAAATAACAAGACTTACAATAGAATTCCTACTTTGAGAAAATTAGTTTTAAGTATAGTTAAACCAGAAAGTTAAAAATAATATAAATTATTCCTGAAAAACTTCCAGTAATGGTTCCTATCAATTCACAAAGTTTTGAAAATGTTTAATATAGCCAAATACTCTTTACTGAATTTAGAACATCAATTTAGTGAACAATCATCAAATATATCAGGTACCTTATATGTACAGAGTTTTATAAACATTATCTATAATCCTCCCGCAATAATCTTTCATTAAGGTCTGCATTCGCAGAAGTTTCCAAAAATACAGCAACATATCAGAGAATATATAGCTCTCAAACAGCTCATGTAGGATTTTTCACCAAGACATCCTTGTCTTTAAAGTCTATGTCCTTTAAGTTAATTGTATATAAGCCGCTGACTATTTCCTATGAGCTTTTCCTCGCTTCCTATTTAGGTCAGTTTAATTTTGATTTGGCAGCAGGTGCTCTTCCAACTGTGTCCAGGATTTCAAGCAACCTTCCTTTGTTGATTAATCAAAATTTAAACACTGAGCAAATTTAACTTCATTCATCTCCAAAAAGACAATTTAAATGACTACTCCCTTTCGGGGTGTCTCACAAATACACATCCCACCCAGTATAAGTAATTGGAACAAAGAAACTAAATGCGGATGAACATTCTTACCTTTGACTTCAAATGCCTATCCCAGGACATGTGTCATGTCCAGAAAGAAAATGCATTTTTTTTTCACTATTTCAAAAGTTGATTCTTAACAAAAAAAAAAATTTGTTCAGATTATACATTCTGTTATGACACTCCCATTTTATGAGAAAATACTAAGCTTATTCTTTATAAAGATCACATTTCACAGACAATCTGATATTAAAATAAGCTTTCCATAACTGTCAGTAGTAGGGAACATGAGATGATAAAAAGCAGTATCTCAAATAAACAAGGGACAGGTGGCTGCCTGACTTACATCTGTTATTAATCTGTATGAGAAGAGAAGGAAAGAGAAGACAGCAGGAGAAAAACATAAAAGGATTTATAAGCTTACTGGAGCAACACATTTGTATTTGTTAAAGCTCCCTTTCTTTACCTCCCTTGTAAACTAAAAATACCTGAATAAAATAGCCCAGAGTAATTATCTTGTCAGAAAAATCTTCTGTGCATTGTAGTCAAATTAAATTGAGCTACAAGCCATCATGGGAAGAAGATATCAGAGGGACAATGAAAGGTAAATTAAAATGACACTGAGATAAAAGAGCTTATCCAATGGCACTGACCAATAAATTCACAAATTGTGACACATACACAATATAGTTATTCTCTTCTTTTTATCTCTATTCCTTTGCTACATTCTCTAATGTTCTATAAAGGAAATAATGTGGAATTGTTTTTCAATCTGGAGAAACTAACAGGAGGTATGTATGAATTAAATGTCATGATTAAGTTGACTTCTACCCTGGTACATAGCAGACCCTACCACCTGTTAACAAATTTTAACACATGCAAACTATTTTTTCTATAGAATATATTTGTGTATTAATTATACCTGCTCTAGCATCACTAAATTATGTTTTAAGCAGGAAGACTGTTTCCTTGAGTAGTTACATTTTGCATGCACCGGAACCAACTTATTTTGATATAGTCACTTGTAAAAATAATAAATAGCATTTCATTTGATAAGTGATTCTGTTGGTTTAGGGATTAACTTAATTGGACATGATTTAAAGCCTTGAGAGAAAATTACTTTGAAGAGTATCCTCATTTTGGCAACAGAAAATGGAAATGCATCCTCAGCATAATGATATGGTGGTGTAATGAGTTGTATACAAGCAGTAAAATCATAATGTTGTCATTTCAATGTGGTTCTTTCAAACTGAGTAGTTCTTTCATAACAGGTCAATATTATTTTCTCTCCATTGGAGGGCAATATTTATTCTAACATAAGAATACAGTTACAGACTTGTTCTCATCCTTCCTGAGATTCTATGAATACTAACCAGTATAATGGATGCCACATTAATTACACATATATACTCCTTTTAAAAATTCTATAGCTGGTTGTCTCTTTTTTGCATGTAATAAGTCCAGTAAACTTATTTTATTTTATGGAAGGTAATTTTATTTAAAAAACAATCCTATCTTTTCTTTATTCTACCACCTTAATAAGTCTAAAAGTTAATGCACAAATATTTACTTTTCATTATAACATCTTTTTTCTGTTTTGGTTTGGTTTTTTTGGTACTGGGGATCAAACTCACAACTTCATGCTTACCAGTCAGTCACTTATGCCACTGAGATAAATCCCAATGGATATTTAACAATATAATATTTTTCTAATAAAATTTTACAATGAAGTCTCATTTCTGTCTCCATGTAATTTAAATAAGAATATTAGATCTTGCATTGTTGCATAGTCATGTCAAAGCACTATAGCTTTATAAAATAAAATAGAGAACACCAAAAGATGGTTTTAATTGCTGGCAAAATACAAATCACTAATAGTAATTATTTCTAAATGAAAATAAAGGAGAAAAGAAAAATAAGAATAAAAAGGGTGGAACACTGAAACAGATGAAAGTAGAAGTTCCCATATCTGATTGGCATGGCCCTATGAGAATGGCTTTCTCTGAGATTAGGCCTTCATTCTGGGATGGGTTCCTCTCTATGAGAGAAAATGCCAAGGCAAGTGGCAATCACTCCTCTGTTGTGTCTTGTACAACTAATAAAAGCTTCACAAAAGCAGAAAGCCTTTTAAACAGCACATATCAATACTGGAGGAAGCCATAGATATATAGGAAAAGTCTCAATCTCTTTCTTCATTAATATTTTCTCTCTGTCCCAAATTGAAAAATCACAAAGAAGTCAGGTCTATATTCCAGAGGAAATCAGTTGCTACAAATTTGTCCACTTGAACATTAGGTCTTATAATCTAATAATATTATTGCTAATACATAAGGGAATTTTACTAAATTGCTTTTTAAATTATGTGTAGGAAACAACATGATCAAAGTGAGTTTAACTGAGTTGGAATGTTACTAAGACATCAATTAGTGAAAATCTATTTTATTGACCAGCATTACAGAATTATTTTCTGCTCTTTTTGTCTGTCTTCCTTTCTACCTCCCTTCCTTCTACAAAAATTACCCAACACTTACTAGGTGCCAGAAACTTGTCTCTGCTGGTAAAAAGTCAAATGAAGAATATTCCTTTTCCATGTAAAGTAGTGGTAAAGAGCAATTACCTCGCAGCAGGTTAAAAATGTTCTGCTGAAAATCCATAGAAAAGCAGGAGCTGATACCCAAATTAAACTCAGGGAGGTAGATAGTGCTAAGAAGCTTTCAAAACTAAATGATAGCCTGAACCACTAAATCTTGAGGACTAGCACAGGGTATCTAGATATCAACAGAATGGAGGAGTGTTTTGGAAAAATGCAAAAAAGACACAATGGCACAAAGGAATACTGACTCTCAAACACTGAATTAGAAAATACCTTTATAGGAAATATTGAGCAAGTAAGACCCCTCATCTACCACAGTGCCTGCCAACTACATGAGGGTAATGTTGCGTTCCCCTACTTCTGAATGTACTTACAATGGCCATTTGCATCATCTTTGGCATGTTTTAAAAGGCATGCGCTACCACATGCCTGAATTCTAAATTCAGCCCTATTGGAATGACTCTTGAAGGCCTATTCCATTTGCTTGGGCTTTCAGTATGAATATGTGCTAAAACCAATGCTTGTATACTTTATTTTACTTTCATATGTAAAGAAACATACACAAAAAAAATTTTTGCAGTGCCTATAATATTTAAGGTTTTCACTAAGAAGTTCCACAAAATTATGTTATCTACAAAGACTTGAAACAAATATACTGTGTATGAAAGATTTCTTTCTACTCCACTCACGGGGTTGAGGTTTTTTGTTTTGTTTTGTTTTATAGGTTCTTGTATTTGGTATCTCCACTGCTTTAGTTATCACTATCACTTGAATCACACATTTTAAAATTCATAATTAGGGCTTTTTCTTTTTCTTGAGCTACTTTTGCAATCATTTAGATTTTTAAAAAAACACATAAACTAATTTTGAACAAAACTTTTAAAAAAATATTTAGTAATTAGCCAGGCATGGTGGTGGGGCCTGCAACTCAACACTCTAGGAAGTTGAAGCAGGAGGATACATGTGAGGTCAAGGCCAGCCTAGGTTACACCTAGCCAGAACTACCCAACAAGGACCTGTCTCAAAAAAAATACAAAATAAAAAATTCAGTAATTAGTTGACTCTCTACCCTAATGATTAGTGGGATTAATCTTCTTCAGATGACTTAGAAAATTTACAAAACCTTTGATTAAATTTGTTTATTCAATCAATATTTTAGGATTATAAAGAACAAATATTGGATTGAAATAGTATTTGCTCCAGAATGACTCTGTGCCTCAGTTTCTTCATCATTTAATGGGCACACTAATTCTAATTGTGATAATGAATTCATTTCATATGTGTAAATTAGTTGAGAAGATTGGTATAAGTATTCATAAAGTGTTAATAACTGTTATTATTATTAGTTTTTAAAATTAATCATCTTCAGTATTCTATCATCCACTAAGTTAGTAGGCAAAAGTTTGTGGATAGTTATTGTGGCAACCAAATAATTGTTTGCTTATTTAAAATATTGGGTTTATTTGCTTTGCTTCAGTAGCTTTACTTTTTTAATTTACAGATGTTGGTCTCAGAATATAAAGCCTTCATTTATGGCACCTTGGAAAACTGAAAATTTTAAGCTGAAAGAAGTTGAGAAAATGGCCGAAGCAGGATGATCTATCTCCCTGACAGAGTCCTGCTCCCTTATTCTGAAGTGCACCAAACAATCTAGCAGTACTATTCTTTCTTCCTTGAAATAGGCCTACAACTTAGAAAGGGCAGTCACAGTGATTTCTTCCTTTCTCTTCCCTGAGGACACTCAGGTGACAGGTTCCTTATGCCCTACAGGAAGGAACATCATACAGAGACACAGGAAAAAATCAGATCAGTCAATCTTTGACAGTTTCCATCCTCACAGCATTTGACACTGAATCAGGCTCTTTTGTCTTCTCATCATATCTCTGCATGACTGTCCACTGAAAGCATTTCCTCCTGGATTTGTTGGTCTTCATTTCCAGAGGTTACTGTGTCACATAAACTTGGACTAATGAACTATGCTTTTTTCTCATGTTCATCTGTCTTTTGTGATATGGTGTCAGTCATAAACTTTCATGATAGGTTATAAAAAGTCATTATTTTTCTCTCCTACATATGAAGAAAGATTTATGTTTAAAAATTCAAATATAATAAGATTGTCACTTATGGCTAAAAACCTAATATGTAAAACCTCAAGATTTCCAAGAGTTTACTCTTTGTAACTTTAGGGTATAACATTTCACCATGCTAAGCAGAATATTTATTTATTTATTTATTATTTGACTATTTTCGATTTTCATTGTAGTTTTAATGTTTCACAGCAAAAATAAAATAAAAATGACTTAATAGAACTTCACTAGCGTAAGATTAATCTAATCTGTATGGTGTTTCACAGTTTTTACAAAATTTAAATACAAAATTTATGAATTTCTTTAGAATTCAGCATATCACTTTACATCTAATGTCCTAACATTATAAATAGAAGTATAATATTAGCAAATATAATTAGTATATATTTTGCAAGTGGACTATATTATTACTACTAGTAGTAGTATTTCTATCTATTTTAGAGTCAAGAATATAGCACATCTTCTCATGCTACTATATTTTAACACACAGGAGATAATTGATTTACCTAACTTGATGGGAAAAACAAGTATTACCGGTCAAGTTTTCCAGAGAGATTTGATTCAGAGCAGTTCACTAAATACAGTAATGAATCTGCAGGTATTTGCCAAATGGATTAGGTAAAATTGTATCATACATCCTAATGTACATGGAAAAAGTTCTATCACTATTTTAATTATCAAAGATACTTATTTTTTCAGTTAGCAACTATAAACATTTTTGTCATATTTATTTCCACCTGGTAACTGCTTTTATTCTCTTCTTTTTTCCCCCTTTTCTCTCTCTATTTCCCTCAGCCCTAGAGAATTTTTACTGAACCTACAAAGCTTCCACAGATTCTTCTGGGGCTTCTGCTTGTATTTCTTTCTCTGTACCTTTTGCTGGGTTTCACATCACCTGGATCATAGAACCCACTGATATATTCATTTTTCCTTTTATGCTTTCCATGTTCAGCAGGCAGGCTAATCAAGTATTAAAACCCCTTTAGAAACAGACTTTTCATGATCATATCAGCTTTTCAGCTGGCAGAAGAA
Organism: Dasyprocta punctata; assembly: GCA_004363535.1. Taxonomy (NCBI): domain Eukaryota; kingdom Metazoa; phylum Chordata; class Mammalia; order Rodentia; family Dasyproctidae; genus Dasyprocta; species Dasyprocta punctata. The sequence goes on from RJWM01028485.1 coordinate 14,112, forward strand.
TTTTAGTGATGCAATATGAGAAAAGTGAGGCCAGTTATTTTGTTGCTTTTATGATTTACACAAAGGACAAAGAATCCTCCTGACAAACATCCTTATCACTTAGATCATTTAACTAACATTCATCCTATTCACCCTGTTTTTACCTGGATGGTTGAATGAGTCCATCTAACAATAAAACAAAAATATCTGTTATTGTTTTATTTTTAAGCAGATAAAAACTTTCAAGTTAAAAATATTCAGAGATCAAAAAACTCAAGGACTAATTCTAGAATATTAAACATATTCAACAGTTATTTGAGGTTTCCAGTACAAATTTATAAACTTTTTTCAGCAATAAAAGCCTGCTAAGAGAATTTTAAATTCATGTATAACCATTTTCCCTTGTGGCAAGTATTTTCTTTTTAATATCATAGTCATATTTACACTTTGATATCCACATTGGTGAAAAACACAAGAAACCTTACTAACTTCATAATTTCACATTTTATATAATTATATTATTGAAGAATGCAATTCAAAGTACTACTACTAATCTGCACATTCATTAATTTTTCTGTATCTACATTACTTCAGTAATCCTGGTTTCCAGCATATTTTTTTAGTTCTTTCAGCAGGAACAATTGGTTTTCCAACTAGAGTTGTTTCCTTTTTCCTCCTAATGGTATAGAGAAGATGGTTTGGTGTGCCCACTAGTGACCATTTGATTGATGTCAACCCAGATTAGTGAATGAATCTTGTAGTTCTCTTCCCTGACAGTAGTTGGTGTAAATCTGGAGAAGTAGGTGGGTTTCATTACAGTTTCTTGGTAATATTTGCTTAATTTCAAAAGGAAAACCAGAAAACCAGCTGTTTTTCCTCTTTTATTCTAGATATGAACATCTTACCTGGAATTGCTGCACCATATTGTGACTTGCAGCAAGTTAGACTGAAGACCAAAGCAGACACAGTAGATATGATGTGACTGAAATCAATTGTTTCATGAGAGTTTTGAGTCATCAAATAAACTAATTAATCATCAAATTTATTAACATCACATCTGCACTACCTCACAATTTCTATGAATTAAAACAAATCAAAACTTAAAGTTAACATGAGTTACAACCATTTGCATTTTTTACAGCACCGAGGATCAAACTCACAACCTCACATCTGCGAGACAGGCGTTTAAGCCATTGAACCAAACTCCCAGCCCTGTTTTTTTGAGGCAGGGTAGGATTATGTAGCTCAGACCGGCCTTGCGCTCGCGTTGTAGCCCAAGCGGGCCTCGAAGTCACAACACTCCTCCTACATCAGTCTCCCAACTGCTGGGATTAAAGGCGTGCACCACCATGCCCGGCTGCATTTTGTTTAGTAATACATTTGAAAGGATGCAATGTTCTTCCTCCTTAGGCCCTGTGGTCTTTGATACAATCAACAGAGAGGCTATTTATTCCTAAGCAGTTAATTTTTGGTACTGGGCATTAAACCCAGGTCGTCGCGCATTCTATGCAAGCAATCTTCCATGGAGCTCCATCATCAGGCCCTTCATACATTTTTAGACATAATAAACAGAAAAATTAGGACAGGTAGTATCTTTTCAATTTTCATTTTATTAATAGCCAAGAAAGGTCTCATTTAAACTTAACATTTGAGCAAACACCTGCATTAAGCATTAGCATTTGCTATGCTATGTTGCGCAAAAACATTTTAAAATACAAACATTAATGCTTGGGAGGCTAACGCTAGGAACTCACTAGCTTTAAGAAATGTCCAACCCCATACAGCACTGCTGTGCCACACAGAAGGATAAACTCGAGTCATTTGTAGACAATGGATGCACCTTGAGACCATAATGTTAAGTGAAATAAATCAGATACAGAAGGTTAAATATCGTGGTTTCTCATGTACAAGAAATCCATTGTAAAAATAAAAAATAATAGGAAGTACAGAGATTGTTTTCAGAGGGTAAGGGATCAAGAAATGGAGGGAAGGAAGGGAAAAGTGATGAAAAATAGGAATCCATGTTCTGTACCAACTTCACGCCAGCACTGTGAACATCATGTACTGCGCACATGTATATAAAAAAGGGTTCAAGAGATGATGGATAGGGAGGGAGAGAAGGAAAGGAGATGGAAAAAGGCATAGGGATATATTATGTACATGTGCCAGCTCCACACAAGCAATGTAAACATTATATATTGCACACATGTACTAATAAACTAAAATGAAAAAACACACAGACATAAAAAGGAAATGTCCGTATACATGATAAAATAGTCTTTATGCATACAAGGGTATCTATTTGAATTCTGCCAAAGATATTGAACCATAAAACATTTAAAATTAAAATCATATTTCCCAAGTAAACTACTTTTTTTCTTGTCCTTCCCCTTTGAACTTAACAAGGGGTGCAATCACTTACTCATCTCCACTTACTATTATTAACACTGAGCCATTCAAAAGCTGTACATCATTAAGAAAGCCTTCTAACTCAAGATCCCAGCAGACTAAGATATTAACTCATAGGAGAAGCTGTACTTTGCACTCCAAAATTCCACAGCTAAAGTGTCCAGTGCAATAACAATCAACTGTGAACTCTATTTTTTTCTATGCTTGCTTCATAAGTTTGGTCATTTTTCAGAGAACTAAAACTAATAAAAGAGGGGAAATGGTTTGTGCTGCTAACAGTAACAGTGCTTCCCAGAAACAGACTTGCAAATTGCTTCCCAATTGACAGCCATTCACTACATTCTCTTAAAAAAAAAAAAAAAAAAAAAAAGCAAAGCTTGAGAATGTTAAGATGGATGGTTGATTTGAGAAACCTGCTATTGCTTGCCATTTAGCCTTGGGAAATGACATTTGAAGTAATGTTTTAAAAACAAGTAAGCTTCCTGAACACAAGAAAATATTTATTTAAAACAAATATATTCTGGATATGCTTTTATAACTTTAAAGAATTTTTAATTTAAAATAAGTACATCCTCAATATCATATACACAATGTACTCGTTGATAGCTGATGATTCAATGTAATGATACCTTCTGAAAATGCCACAGAATGATAAGAATTAATTTCTGCTATTTATAATACCACGGAAGTGCATAGCCATTCCATCTGGAACAATTTATATAAATTCAACTCAATGTCCCAATTAGTCCACCTTCCATATTAAGTCATCCTGAAACTCATTCTCTACTTCCCATCCCCAAGGAAATACAGGAAGGTTTTTTTACTCCTGTATTTAAAATGTTCTCTTTTTTTCATTTTTATTTATATTAGGACATCAGCAGGACATAACCATTACATTCATCATGGGGAGCTGGCATAACTAAATACCACCTCTTAATTCTTTTAATATCCCCTTATTCCTCTCTTCTACCTCCGTCTCTTGGTCCCCTTTCCATTTGTAAAAGATCTTGCAAGTCACGGTTTTATATATTTTTGTACCAAATGAATCACTAACATCCACTTTAGCTAGAATATTTTCTTCATGAATCTCCACTTTTACTTTGGCAGGGTTGAAATAAAAACAAAGCTATTTACTAGCAATTACTCCCATGACAGACACTTATATATCCTTAACTTCCTATTACAAATCAGATTGTTGTGGAAGTTAAATACAATTAATAAAATTATCTTTCCTTTCAAGGTTGTTACAATCTAGTAGGCGGAGAAGCACACATGAAAATAACAGCATCAAGAATGGTATGCATGAATTGTTAAAAGGTCCTTGGTGGTTAGGTATAACTTCAAAATGTTAAGATGGAAGAGTAGCTGTGCATACTGCTTTTGGCCAGATATACATAAAACTAGTTTCGCAAATTATTGTGTATTCAATTTTCAAACCACCTTATAATTTGTAACATATTGATGCAGGAATGTAGGAAATATAAAATTACTGGCCCAGCAAAGATTTCACATAGTGATTATTTATATAACATATAATACTCAATATTATAATGATTTTGCCTCCATTCCTTAAAAACAAATCTTTCTGAGGGAAAATCACTTTTAAAACCTAATTATAATAATTTTCCAATTGTGTTGACATCCATATCGACTACCAAGATAGAAATTATAAGACAAATTTTTCTGATATTGCAAAACACAGAGTTTGCAAAGTATTTTTTTAAATTTTTATGCCTGAGATCTTGTTTCCTTAAAAATCCTTAGAAATATGATTCTGTCTTTTGACTGAATTTGAAAGAAAAAAAATTGAGCATATAATGTTGCTCTCCAGATTCATATTAAATACTAGGAATTGTCAATCACATTAACCATTGATTAGGCTGGTTGGAAGTTGTGTAGTTGCCTTTGTGTATTCCTGATCAAACTCGTGGTATTTGAGCATGTGCTTATAACTCACTGAAGTGGTAAGACTTACATAAAATAACATTTTATGCTGGCATTCTTGCATGTCTATAATCCCAGCATTCAGAAGCCTGAGGCACAAGGATTGATATGAGTTTGAGGCCAGCCTGTGCTACACAGTAGTATCAAGGCAAGTCTGAACTACATAGTGAGACCTTGTCTCATAAAACAAATAAACAAACAAAAGAACAAGAACATTTTGCAATATGACTGTAGAGTGGAGTTAAAGAGACTTCAGCCCCTGCAAGGAAGAAGACTTCTCCTACAAGAACAGTGAAGATATGTTCATGTGCTGCCATTCATTCTACTGTACCTTCTGGATGGCCCAGTATTGTGTCTCAAGAAGCCAAAATGGTGTAACATTTGTTTGATGGATGTCCAATTTAGTGAAGTAAGAATTCTACTAGTTGTAGATAAGTATTTAGAGACATGCATTACACTGGAAGCTCATTACAGATAGCAATTATCTAGTCTTTTCTCAACAATGAGTATGAACTGAGTTTAGATTCAGGCTCCGCAGTGAAATGTCTGAACTTTTTGACCAAACATAAGCACAGATTGTTTCTTTTCTGTAGCTGTGGAGGAAAAATATTCACCTAGTCAATGTCTCTTCAGGGTTCATGGCTAATTCCAGTGTTTCTAGGAAGCATTAGATAAGAGTGAGAGGTAGAGAGGTAAACACCCTACAGTGTCACCCTCTCTCAAAGTCAATTTTGGATACTGTCTGACACTGGATCATAACCGTTCACCAGTACTGATCGTTTACTTTGTCCATGTTCTAATTGTTTTACACATACTAACCTACTTGTTCTCACAACATGGAATTTGATAATACTGATAGTTTAATATTAAGGATGAAAAAATGAAAGTGCAAAGAAACAGACAAATTTACTTCGTATGTAAAAGCAATGCATTTTGAAACAAGCACTAATGTTCTAAAGAAAGGAGGGAAAGGAAGATATTTTCATTATTCTGAGGTCGGGGGAAGATGCTAAAATAACATTGTAAAATAAAAATAATCCCTGACTTACATGTCTGATATTCTTTACTAGTTTTCACTCATCTGGCTAAAACAAATTAGTTTCTGTAACTAATTTTTTGAATATGTCATCTCTTGATATTCTCAAATTTCCTAAAATAGCCTATTATATGAAATTTTTAAAAGTTTTTTTATTTTAAAAAGCAAAACAGAAAAAAAGAATAGAAATAATACAGAATTTCAAAAAATAGGAAATTAACACTAATTTGCTAATACATTGTTAGTACATTGTTAATACATTGATATTGTTATCTTAGACATAGTTGTTCAGTTATAAGAGTTAGGCATGAAAAACTAGGATTGGAAGTCCCATTCAATCCAGCTGTCCTGGGTATTTTCTCAGAAAAACTGAAAACGTCATGCTAAAGTGACATATGTGCACCCATTTTATAGCATCACAATTTATAATAGCTAAATCTTGGAAACAACCCAAATACCCATCAGCTGCAGAATGGATAAAAAAAGATGTGGTATTTTCATACAATGAAATATTACTCAGCTATAAAGAATGATAATCTTGAGGTTTTTGTAGGTAAATGGAGGCAACTTGAGACCATACTCATAAGTGAAGTAAATCAAACTCAATTTGTAAATATCATATTGTCTCCCTAACATTAAAAAAACTGAAAGAGTAATAAGATCCAAAGTGTAAAATAGATATTATATATTAAATGTTTTTAAACACAACTTTATTTTTATTCTTATATACATATACATTTATAAAAGCTAGTGTATATACCTAGAGCTACTGAATGAATAAAGGAGATGTGATATATGAAGAAAAAATTTTAAACCTTAAAGATATCGCAAATATTTAGTCCAATTTTCAAATGATACTAATGAAAAACAGAAAATCAATCTCACTGATGATCAAATGACCTAACAGCTGACTTAGCAGATTTTTCTTTATACCAGGCTATGCATGCTACAGTCATCATCAAGTTCTAGCTTATAGGCCATCCAGATATTTTGTCCCACTAGTAGCAATGCAACATAGTTCTATGTCTTATCTCTTGTGTCATATGGCAAGGGAGAATCTCTCTAGCATCTTTCTGCCTCTCGAAGATATATACCATGATCTCACATAGGTGCTGCTACTAAAATAATGAAGAATAAAATTATCAAAGGCATAAGTTAGTGGCAGTCAAAACTCAGAAAAAGAAAGAATAATAAGTGAGCAAACATTGATTTAAGAATATGGTTTTTATTGTTAATATTCAAATTTGAGTCTTAGATAATAGGTACTTGTTAAAGACAAAACAGTATTTTCATATATTGAAGCAGGAGAAGGTGTGTCACATCCTATTAGACCTTGAAAGTAATTCTGATATAGATATACAAAATTCAATGACATATATATTAAATTATATATATATATATATACATTGACACCTGTGTATAGCTAAATTGTGTGGAATATTTTCTCAGCTTAGAGGTCAACATCTTTCCACTACATTCCTCTGGAATGTTACTTGAAAGATATAGCCTAGGTTTTCTCTTTAAAGTCATAAGTCTGTCAAAAAATTCAAGGGCTCAATTCATTTTAAAAAGTGATATGGATGTACAAATAAGGGCTCTAAAGTTTTTCTGTGTCCTATTTCCTAGACTTAGGAAGATATTAGACTACACAGTAATAGAAAATTAAGATTGGATGTTGGATTCTGTTTGTGTATCAACAGACCTTTGAATATGGAGGTTATCTTGCACTTTCTGAGATAGTCCAATGAAATATCAAAAGCCCTTAAAATGAGAAAAAAGAAACAAAAAAGAAGAATCAAAAATGACAAGCTTTGAAGATTCAAAGGAGTCAAGAAATGTGGAACATCGTAGCAACTAGAGAAGGCGATGTAACAAATTCTCCCTTTTAGTTTCCAAAAAGAAGTACAGCCTGTCTGCCTCTTGATTTTAGCCCAGTGAAACTCAAATTCAGACTTCTGACGCACAGAACTATAAGGCTGTTGTTGTTTTAAGTCATTATATTCACAGCAATCTGTTACAGGAATAATAGAAAACTAAAATTCAGGCACCGCACTCAAAACAGAATCTAAATCAATAAAGACTTTTGATTTCTTAAATTTATATGGTCTTGCTATATGTGACAGAATATCTTAACATAAGATACATAATATACGTTTTAAAATTCTATTTTAAAAATATATGACAGAAATCTTGACTCTAGACATAATCACTAACCATGACCAGATGCAGTAATGCCATTATATCTTCAGGAAAACATAATTCCATGGTTTATAAACTCATAAAAACATTGCTTCTCTTTATTAAAATATTAGCACCATTTTTATTAATTAAAATTGAAAGACATCAAATATATGCTATATGCTGAATATGTTCATGCATATTTCGTATGTTGAATCTAACCCCATGGCATAAAGTTGGAAGGTAATGGCTTCAGGGAGTTTTGAGGAATCCTCATAACATAAGTTAATACCTTCATAAAAGACAACACAGAGAGTTCTCATCCTCTTTCTTCCACATCAGGATGCAGACAGAAGATGACAGGTTGAATTTTAAAAGTAGACACTTACTAGAACCTGACTACATTGGTACTCTGATCTGACACTTCAAGGCACCACAACTGTAAGGAATAAATTTCTGCTAATTGTAAACAGTGGTGCTTTCTTAAGAGTACCCTAGACAACATGAATATATGTCTAAAATATATATAAATTTTTATGCATATAAACTTTTAAAATATATACTGTCTTCCATAGGTAATATATAGGGCAAATAACAGAAAATTAAGAATAATGAAATAATGTATATTTATAGTAAGGAAAGGTTACATCAGAAGACACAAGAAATTAGTTATATGCTTACTGCTATAGGCAGAATAACCAAATAAAACTCATACTGGGCACCCAAATAGTGAGACTGGAGTGATTTTTGTATTACTGTGAATGCTTTAAATTTCAAACAGAATGTTATATAGCCTATTAATTTGCACACTTTCCACACATCAAAATGCACTGCAAGGTACCTAAAAAATTAAGGACTATCCTTAATTGTGCAGCATTTCCTGATAAGTAGAAAGATAACCAAAAATCTTGGCCTCAGTCACATGCTCTCTGCCTGTCTCTACTAGAAATGATGATAATGATAATTACAACATCAATAATGATAATAATAGAGAAGGAGTCCCTATTCAAATTCTTTATACCCTGATTACTCTTACTCATCTTCAGAGCTTCAAGTCAGGCAAGATCCTACCTCATCACCAGGAAGACCTTACTGGCTACCAACCAGACTAGATTAGGCTTCCATATGGTGTCTCCATGCACTAAACTTGTGCTTTTCACTATTACCTCTTATAATAGTAAGTAAGAATTCAGTGGAAACAATGATGAACATACTCATGAACATTTACCATTTGCTGGACATGATGAGTTTTCCTGTGCATTTTGACATTTATCTCAAAACAGTTAAAACTACATTGGCTATAATAGATACGGCCTCATATTGAAGGACAGTTTAATGATAAGATTTAGAATTACAGATTTTATCATAAGGTGAATGAAAAGCAAGAAAAGTAAAGATACCAATTCAGAGAGGGAATTTTATATTACCAAAATTCAGAGTAAGATAAATTGCAAATTATTATTACGAAGGGTATACGGTCTATAACTAGAAATTCACTTTTTGCACACAGATGCTCAGGTGCTGAGAAGATTACTGTTCTCCACTGCATTGTCTCTGCTCCTTTATCAAAGATCACTTGAGGATATCTGCTGGCTCTGTCTATGTTCTCTACTCAGTTCCACTGATATGTCTATTCTTGCACCACATATACACTATTTTGAATACAGTAACTGTAAATCGGCAAGTCAGGTAGTATCAGTGCTCCAATCAAATGTTTTTAAATACTGAAAATCCTAAAATGTTCAGGATTTGTAATTAAAGTAAATTGAGACTAAAAGAATCCTTAAGTGAAATACAAATGACTGAAAACATTTGGCAAATGAAACTGAACATGGAACATCAATGGGAATTCATTATTTGACTGACTTTTGTTATAATATAGTCATTCATTCTTCATAGGATACCTAGTTTAGAGAAAAAAAGACATTAATTAGCTCCTGAGTTTCAAACAATCCATGTATTGTTACATTTATAAATTCCAATGTCCTTTAATAAATTTTATCCATTATACCCTATGTTCTAAATTTAAAAATATTAGGTCTGCTTAGGAATATCCTTTTCTAGGATAGGTTTGTGCTTTGGACTGTTTCTGAATTTCTTAAATTGTACTCAATACAAATCAACTTGGTGAAAGAAATTTAATAAATGGGTTTAATCTTGCATATGAACACAAACAGTTATCTGGATAATTTACAGAGATTTATGTAAAGAATAAGGGCTTATAAACTCTCCTACTAATCTCCACTTCAGTATAAGGGAAAGAAGGAAACCACTGGAGACTCAGAAACTGGGAAAGTTGGCTTCTTGTTTGCCTCAATACTTTCATTAAGGACATGATGAAAAATCCTGGTTGCTTCTTTCAAAATAATATTATAGATTGAGCTATTTCCTTATTGGAAATTTCATCAAAATAACATTATATTTTAAAATAAAAAATACATAATTTTATTTTAAAATATTATTTAATAAAATCAGTAACTGTTTTATGTTCAATCAGGATACTTAATTCAGAAATTATAGATTTCTTTCCCCAAAAAATCATTTGAACCATCAAAAAGAAATATTTTTAATATATTTTCCTACAAATAACATTTTCTACTTTCAAAATAATGACGTTATTAGCCTTAGACACATACACACACAAACATATACTGTGGGGAGAGCCAAATAAAGATACATACACACACACGTATCTCACAAGACACTGTGTACTGCATTCATAACAGGAAACCACAGTTTTCCTCATGACTTCACTTATTCCTGATGGTGATCCATATTTAGCAAGTCAATAAAGCTGGTAAATCTCTTGACACTTGGGCAGAATTCCCATGGGAATGCCCACATGTTTAAAACAGATGAGCAACTTCTTTCAGCCTTGATACTGTCACCTCAAAGATGCAGAGAATATAAAGAAATGAGTTCTGGTCTTTCTAAATGGCTATGATAGGGTAGCTACTTTTATCATTATCCCCTACTTTTTCCTAAATTTAGAGTATAGCTGCTCTTCTCTGGAGACAGAGGCTTTGGGAAGTACTTTAACACTCGAAGACCTGTTAGGGAATGCTTAAGAGTATTTCAGTGACAATTTCCTAAATGTTCTCCCATAATGGGATGAAAATGTTATCATGTTGTGTCTCAGAGTCCCAAGCCTCAGAGTTTGAAAAAGATGCTCTCCCTGTAGTTTGACAATGTTCCTTTCTTTCAGTGGGCCAATTTTTTATCAAAATACAATTATTCTGCTATTCTTGTTTCAGATAAGTTACTGTCACTGGCATCCTTTAAGTTGAAAGAAGAAGTTTTGCTGAATCAGTCATGGCTAATGAAAATTCTAATTAAACTAATCCTGACTCATCTGCTGAATTCGAGGGATCGTGGCCAGTCAGCCTAGCTTAAAATGCACATGTTGCTTTCCTATTCTGGACTCTAGTTTTCTCACTGGAAATGTGAAGTCATTAGACACAATGACTTCCAAGTACAATTCGAGCTGTAATGTTAGCTGAGTTTCAGGTTATGAAAACTTATTTTTAGCTCAGAGCAGAAACAGGGATGAAATATATGTGCAGGTGTCTCTGTTATTAGAAGTTGTTTATGTGGAAGGAATTTACAAATGGAGAGGTAACACAGGTAACAGAAAAAACAGTAAATAAAAACAGGTAATAGAAGGGTAAAACAGGCAATAGGGGAAAAAAAAGGAATTTTTCAAGTAATAAAGACCAGTATACATTAAAATGCAGATATATACAAACTTCTGAAAGCTAAAAGCCTAAAGCCTTCTAACAGCCAAGTAGTCAAGACTAGTCATGCACAAGGAGAAATTCAACCCTAAGGACTGGATTTACAAGCCTGGTTACTTCATTCTGATTCTGTCCAGGTTGGTAGCTC
>RJWM01028486.1:0-25520 GCA_004363535.1 Dasyprocta punctata
GTAGAGAGCAGGAAGTAGAGCAGAACAGCACCAGAAGGAAGAGGCAGGGACCAGACATAGACTCCAAGGTCACCCCCCATGACCCACATGACACACCCAGCAGTGTGCTTGATCCAAGCTAATCAAGTTGACAACTCACCTGCTGCACGTGCTGATTATGATTCATAAGTCTAAATGTTAGTTTTATTATTTCTTGTCCTCTTCACACTTAAATGCTTATTTCCTTGAATACAAGTATCTAATCTCTTCTCTTTGTTGTTTTATCTCTGATATCCAGCACAATACTTGAAAATAAGTGCCTCTTGATTAAATTTATACACTATAATTTTTAAAATATTTGTATATATATAATCTTTTACAAAAAGACTAACTATGGGTTATTTGTAAGATATTGTACTAGATATGAGGGGGTGGGGCATACAGGTACTAAAGAAAAAGCTGTTCAACCCTGCTTTTAATTAATTTAGTCCAGAACATGTTGGTTCCAACATAATCACAAACCTCATCCAAAATCAGTCTTTTTACTTGATTCCTGCTCAAACTTGATATGGCTCCTATGCCTCACAGAAAAATACAGTCCACTTGTATTTGTGTAGCAGAAGAGCTTTGTATTAGCTTTCAAAGTTGTGAACAAGATATATGAGCTAAGAAGTTGGAAATAGTCGGTGTAGGATTTCTGACCAAAGCAAATAGCATCTCCTCTTTCCCCAAAGACTTATAATGAGCAGCCCCAGGGGCTTGCACACTGGACTGTATTACTATTTCAGATGTAGTTGCAGTCAGGTTTAGTTGGTGCTTCACTTGGAAAGAAAATTTAAGTGTGTGGATCTCCTTTGGTTTGGATAACGCAGAAATCCTGTAAGTCCAAATCTTTTCGTGTTTTATTTTTTCCCATAGGAGAAGGAAGATAAAGAAAAAAAAATCATCTTCATTCAAATGTAGTATCATTCCATCTACCCACCAGGTTAGATGTCTGTCTAGTTAAGAGGGAGATTTTAATTAAAGAACATAAAATTTAAATGGGTTGGAAAATGTCAACATGGTTCCCTATTTTGAGCCCAACACAGATGATAGAACAAGAGGGTATAAATGAAAATTAAAGAAAAACAAATTCAGAACAGATGTCAGGAAGTGTTTCTCCTACTTTTTCTTCTTCTTTTTCTTCCTTGCAGAGAATCATAAATGTGTAGAATAGCTTACCAGGCAAGATAGTTAAAGCAAAAACAGAAAGGTCATTAAATAAACAATTATATTGCAAATAGCTTGCAAAAACAACAAGATGTAGTGAATCAAATGATCTCTGTCTCTTCCTGCGTGTTCAGATGTTTTTGGATAACATAAAATCTCTGGGCCTCCCTCAAACCTTAAATTTCTAGACTGAGCAAAGAGAACTTGCAGATATTCCGGGATTTGTATTTCTGTGTTTCAAATGTGAGCTTGTAGAGTGTCACTTTGGAGATTTTCATGTTGGAAATCTTCCATTCGAACACATGTGCTTCAGGAGAAACATGTGTGAAGACGTTAAGTTCCAAGAAAGCAGAGACGTGGCAACTAAGAATACATGCTGAAGGGAGCTGTGGGTCTGCACAGAGACTTGCACCTACTGCGTGCATTAATGAATCAGAACTAATTGGGTTCTCTTAGCTTCTTACACTTATCACTGTCCAACTTGAAATAAGTATTATTATTATTAGTTTATTTTGGCCATACTATGAATTGAACTCAGCACTAAGCTATATTCCCAGCCCCTATATATATATATATATATATATATATATATATATATATATATTTTTTTTTTTTTTTTTTTGGAGACAGGGTCTCAGTAAATCACTAAATTGCCAAAACTGGGTACCAGTTTGCCACCCTTCTGCCTCAGCCTCAAGGAGTACTGGAATTATAGGAGTGTACCACCATGCCTGGCTGAAATAAATAATATTTTGGCAAAATATTCATTGTATTCTGTGCCTCCTTGTAAGGCTGACAGACAGGTGCATATCTAGGCTACGTCCTAAACTTAATGATTTTTGCCCTGTGTCCTGTATTGATTTAGGTAGTCTTAACCATGCCATGATTAATCATCATCAATAAGTTGGAAAACTGGCACATAGATCTTCTCGCCACCAACATTTGGACACCTCAGGATTGGACTGGAGGCAGCGGTTGGAGTCCTTTCCATCATGGTCTCTGTATATTGCTGCTGAATGGTAACATTTTTAACCTGACATTAGAAGCCTTATAACATCTTATTTTAATCTTCTAAAATATTTTATTAATCCTTCAGCTCATGAGCGTGATGATTGGGTGTTTATGACACATGCATGAGATGTGACTCCCTCAAACCTTGCTATGACATCAGCATATTACCTGTCAGACATGAAAATATATTTTAGTGAGTCTTCTTTTATTGAGTATGATTGACAAATGAAACCATACCAGCATATATTTAAGGTTTGCAACATGCTTTGAGACACATATATGTTGTGAAATGATTTACTATGATCAAACTCCTAACACATCCACCATCTCACAAACCTATAGTGATGCTTACTTTCCTCTACTTAGAAACATTTTGTGATAGCAAAAGTCAAAAGTCAACACTCTCAAGCAAAGAGAAATGTGCTCAGTAGTTTAAAACTGTTGGTAATTTTAGAAGATTTCTTGTCATCATTATATTTTAATGTATTTTTGAAATTAAAAAATTGGCAATGCCATTTATACTGTTTTGTAACCTGCTGTTTCACTTAAACAGAGTGTAGTGGCCACCTTTTCACCTTAATAGATTTATATCAATGCTATGATCTCTTAATAATTGATAATGTTTTGCCAGCTCCTATTACTTTCCTATACATCTCTCTCTCTTTCTCTTATTCCCTTTGTCTTGTCTAAGGATAGTTTCTCTTGTACTTTTATGTGGCTTTTTTGATTCCACATATTAGGAAGAATGTGAAATATTTATCTTTCTGAATGTGACTTAGTTTGCTCAACACAATGATCTCTAGTTCCACCCATTTCTTCCCTGAAAGCATCAGAACTGTGTTTTTCCTTCCAGCTGAATAGTACTCAATTGTGTGTATGTGCCGAATTTTCTTTATGCACTTGTCTGTTGATAGACATGTAGGTTGGTTCTACATCTTGGCTATTGTGAATTCTGTCACAATAAATATGGGCAGGCAGAAATCTCTCTAGTATGCTGACTTTCATTCCTTGGGGTATAAACTAAGAGTGGTACAGCTGGGTCATATGGTAGCTCTATTTTCAGTTTTTAGAGAAACTTCCATACTGATTTTCATAGTGGCTGCACTAATTTACATTCTCCTCAGAAGTGTAGGAATGTTCCTTTTCCCCCACAGCCTCACCAGCATTTATTTTATTTATTTATTTTATTTTAAAGGGAGTAAAACAGAACAGTAAAACGAAACAAAACAAAACGAAACAAAACAAAACAAAACAAAACAGTGATAGGACAGTAGGAAATCCACAATCATTACTATATTGAATATTGCTATCCTCTGAATAGTTGCCCAGACCACCAGTCTGAGGCCTGCGAAGTCAATCAAACAACATAAATGTCGGGGAGCTTCCCTGCCTCGGTTATTTCAGTTACTATCATCTCAGCCTGTGTTGTGTCACGTTGCTTACAGGCGTGTGGTGGTGGTGGTGGGGCGCAGGTGCAGGAGATGGAGGCAGTTTCCTTGCTGTTTCTCCCGGGCTGGACCTACTTTTTTGTTGTTGTTGTTGTTATTTTATTGATGATAGTCATTTTGACAGGAATAAGATGGAATCTTTATTTATTTATTTAGTTTCGTACCAGGGATCAAACTCAAGATGGAATCTCAATATAGCTTTCACTTGCATTTTTCTAATAGCTAAAGATGTTGAACGTTTTTTTATGTACCCAATAGCCATTCATACTCCTTTTGAGACATGTCTGTTCAATTCGTTGGCCCATTTATTGATGAAGCTATTTGATTCCTTAGTGGTTTGAGTTCTTTATATATGCTAAGTTTTAATCTACCTTGGAAGAGTAGTGGACAAAGACTTCTTCCTACTTCATAGACTGTCTATTCACTCTGTTGTTTGTTTCCTTTGCTGGGCAGAAAATTTTAAATTGCAGTAATTCCATTTGTTGATTCTTGCTTATTACCTCCTGCGCTATTGGTGTTCTAGTCAGGAAGTCTTTACCTGTGCTGTGACTCCCAGTGTTTCTCCTATGTTTTCTCCTAGCAGTGTCAAGTTTCAGATCCTTTACTTAGGTCTTTGATTCATTTTGAATGAATTTTATGCGGGATGAGAGACACAGATCGAGCTTTCATTTTCTACATATGGATAGCTATTTTCCCCAGTACCATTTGGTATAGAGACTGCCTTTTTTCCTGTGTGTGTTTTTGGCACTTTTGTAAAGAGTCAAATGACTGTAGCTGTGGGTTTATTCTGTGTTCTCTATTCGATTCCACTGGGATATGTGTCTGTATTTGTTCCAATAGCATAGTGTTTTTGTTACTACGCTTTTGTAATATAATTTGAAGTCAGGTATTGTGATTTCTCTGACTTTGCTCTTTTTTGTGTAGGATCGCATTGGCTATTTGGGTCTTTTGTATTTCTATATGAATTTTATGGTTGTTTTTTCCAGTTCTGTGAAGCATGCCATTGGAATTTTGGAGAGAATTTCTCTGGACCTGTAGATCCTTTTGGTAATATGGCCATTTTAACAATATTAATTCTGCTGATCCATGAATATGAGAGGCCTTTCCATCTTCTAGTATCTGCTTCATTTTTTTTCTCTTGATGTTCTACAATTTTCACTGTCAAGATCTTCTACTTTCTTGGTTAAATCGACTCCTAGATATTTTTTAAGCTATTGTAAATGGGATTGTTTTCCTGATTTCCTTTTCATATACTTCATTGTTAGCATATAAAAAACTACTCATTTTTGCGGTTAATTTTATATCCTGCTGCTTTGTTGAATGCACTTACCAGCTCTAGAGGTCTTTTGGTGGAGTGTTTAGGGTCTTTTAAATATAAAGATCACATCATTTGCAAATCAGGATACTTTCACTTCTTCCCTTTCCTTCTTTTTTTTTTTTTTAAGAAAAGAGCATGTGTGTGTGTGTGTATGTGTGTGTGTGTGTGTGTGTGTGTGTGTGGTGCTGGAGAGCAAACCTAGAACCTTGTGTGTGCAAGACAAGAGCTCTACCACTGAGCCCCATCCCCAGTCCTTTCCTTTCTTATCTATATCTCTTTTGTTTCTTTCTCTTGCTTAATTTCTCTGGCTATCATTTTAAATACTGCATTTATTACAGGTGGTGAGAGTGGATGTCTGGACTCGTTCTTGATTTTAGAGTAAATGCTTTCCATTCCTCATGGTATGATGTTGACTGTGGTTTGTCTTAAATGGCATTTATATATTGAAGCATGATCCTTCAATACCTAGCTTCTTCAGGGCTTTTATCATGAATGGATGTTGAATTTGTATTTAATCAGTCTAAGTAAGAACGAGCAGGCTAGAGCTTGAGTCGCATGAGCAGACTGAAAGAGTTGCCATAGGAACTTCTATTCTTCTTGGGAGGAGGTGATATTGGGTCCAAAGTAGTTTGAGAAACAAGAGAAGCATAAGGATGATAGAACCGCTATTAAATCCAGTTTTAGGGGATTTTACATTGGAGTGTAACAAAGCATATTCTTACACTCAGTTTAATCTCCAATGTTGGAATATTCCTTTCTGCTCCAAAACCAGTATGCCTATTCTGAACTGGTCCTAGAGTGGCGATGATGGAGGGGAGATGAATGAGCACCTCCTTAAACATCTAAGGCATGGTAAAGAATAGAGGCTCAAATGGTCTGCCCTTAGCAAAACAGTCTTTTGTTTCTATTTCACAATGACAAGCACCGACCCAGCATTTCCTGGCTTCTGGACCAATATTCAAAAATAACAGACTGAATGGGAAAATAAAGCATATTTTCTAAAACACTGTAAAGGAGCCACTCTGGTATTTCAGGTCAGTTAACTTCATCTAAAGATCTTTCTGAGACAGGGAGACAGGCCAGGAATAACTAAGGGATAAAAGTTCCCAGTGAAGTAAAAGTCACTATTCTGCCTGCTCATTGTTTCCCAATATCTCAGGCATTTCTCAGAGGTTATATATTTTTTCATAACTTTGGGAGCTGCTTTTTAAAGGAATGTTTCAAACATTGACTGTCATATTATCATTCTCCTAATGCAGCCTGCCAGCCTGCGCCATTCAGCTGCCACAACCTGCTCATCCTTGTTTTAGGGAAAGAATCTGTTCTCAGATGAATTTCTCTCTCTCTCTCTCTCTCTCTCTCTCTCTCTCTCTCTTCCTCCCTCCCTCCTTCCCTGGCTTGCTCATGCTTTACAGAGGAATAATGGTGCCAAGTTTTTAAAATTTAAAACTATAGGCATTTCCTAAAATTGCCTTCAGATGATTAAACTCTAAGTGTTTATCTGTTGTCTACTCTTTCTTGAGCAACATTATGCCCCTTCACATGCAGTTTATTAATTGAGCAGTGTTCTACTCATCCGTAGATTAACCCATTGATGTGCATGGCTGAATATGTTGTTCAAATGCGTGTCCAGGTGGAGGAGGTGCGACATTGGACTGAAGCTTTGGAGGGATTTTCTCTTCTTTTCGCCGTTCCCCTGCTCTGCTTCCTGATTGCCATGAACTGAGCAGCTTTGCTCTGCCACACCCTTCCGCCATGATGTTCCAGCTTTGGAACAACTGATTGTGAACTGAACCTTATGAAACCACAAGCCCAATAAACTGATGGAAAGCTGACCAATGCACCACATGCCAAGCAATATGCGCTAGGCTAAACACCAACTCAGAGATCTGAAGGTGTTTTCTGGAACTTGTGGTCAAGTAGGGAAATATTTATTTTGAATCCTCTCTTCATAAACAGAGTTCCATGACTACAAACTTCAAAAGAACAATTTAGCACCAAAGTACAAAAAAATTCTGAGCTTCTCATAGCTGAGCAGAGGGAGTTATAAAACATATCTGAATTTGGAGCTATTTGTTGCTTACTAGTCACATACTCATACTTACTTAATACCTTACATCACTGATTTTGAAAGTGTAATTTAGACACCCTCCTGTAGAGTTACAGGAAGCATGACAGATATCATATAATAACCATGTAGGTGAGTGGTGTATAGGAGGGATCTTTTCTGTGCCCTTATTTTTGAAGGACTCCAAGCCTATGTTTGCACCTTACTTGAACCTAGTCACATTGTTCACTAACTTGTCAGTGCAATGGCCATGCCATTCTATTAAATGAACAGACATCTTGGAACATTGATAATTACTGAAACAAAATAGTAAGGGCAGATATGCGCTGGAGCAAAGCAGCAGTGTCCAAGTACCTGTTCACATGGGTTTCCATGACCGGAGGGAAGGCAGTATGTGGGTGTTGTGTCTGATGTTAGCAAGTTTTGTTCTGGACTAGAACATAGTGAACATGCACAGTGATTTTTGTACTGACTTTTTATTTTTAATGATACTGCAGATTCAACCCAGAACATTTAAACTGAGCCATATCCCCAGGCTTTAAAATAGTTTTGTTTTAAAAATTTTGGAGATAGGATTGTACTATGTTGCTAAATTGTGGAGGTTGTGCTCGAACTTTTAATCCTCTTGCCTCAGCCTCGCAGAGTGTTGGGGTTGCAGTCATGAACCATCAGGCCTGGTTGTGTTGTATAAACATGTTAAATAGGTGTTTACTAGGCTATATATATGTTGACTGTTGTTCAAAGAGAGAAGAAGCACTTAGTCCCCCAAGTTCATAAGGAAGGTTTGGGAGCAAGGGAGATATCCTGAAGTGGAATTTCAGTGGCAAGGTAGAAAATATTAGCAAAGTACACACAACTTTTTACACTTCTTTGTGCATGCTGATATTGCATGATGATGGGGTTTATTTGGGGAAGTTGGTACATGCATTTAATATATCTTAGTGAGTTTCACTACCTTTCTTTCCTTTTGCTCTAGACTCTTGCTTGTTCCCTTCCCTAACTGTGAAAGTCTATTTTATGGTTTCCTGTCCTCTCTCCTTAATTTTAATTCTTTATTGACTTCTGCATCTTTCTAGTTTTTCTCAAGTAAGGGGCACAATATAATATTTAACTTTCTGGGTATTAAGGTTTATATCTAGATGTCCAATAGATGTCCATCCAAAGTCCCATGTGCTCGAAGGTAGGGATCTTGAAAGGTGACAGGGTTTTGGGGGTTTATATCTGACTTGTTGCTAGAAGATGGGCTCCAGTCGGAAGAGGTGGGTCATGGAGGGCATGACCCGGAAGAGTTTGTCTCCCTCCCCTTGATCTCTCTCTCTGCTTCCTGTCTGCCATGCCATGAGCTGTTTCTTCTCCACCGGGCCTCTCTGTCATGCTGTCCTGCCTTGGAGCCAACCAACTATGAACTAAAACCTAGACAAACACTGAGCCAAAATAAACTCTCTTCCTTTCATTTGGGGCTGTCAGACATTATGTCTCAGTGATGAGAAAGTGACAAAGACATTGAGTACCTACAATATTTAAAGAATTTGGCTCAAATATCCCATCAGAACCTCTCAAATCAGGCATGACTTTTATTGTGATTTTTCATTTTGTACGTAAGTCTTTGGAGGCTGATGGGCGACCACAGCTTACAGCATGTTGTGGGAGGAGCTTGCCACCTTACCTGTCTGGCTCTAGCTCTCTGACCTTGGATGATTGTGTCGTTTGCTAAGTGAGTGTGTGCCTGTGCTCTGTGTCTGGAGGTCAAGGTTGAGCTTGCCTCTTATACCAGCTACCCCCACATACCTGATTCAGATAATTTGTACCTGAGACATATGCAGGAATTTGTATCCACTTATTACAAGTTTAGCTTCTTTGTGAAATGATTGTCCATCCTACTTAGAAACAAAAAAAACAAAGAACTGCTAGTGCAGATGATAAAAACGACCCTTGGGATTCTGTGCCAGAACATAAAAGTGAGTGAAGCTGCAAGAGAAACGAATCCAGCAGTGCCTCAGATCTGAGGAATGAACAAGTTCACCAATTTCTTCCTCCAGAAACGAGAAAAAGACATTTGCGAAACTGTTGTACGTGATCCAGCTAGTGAAAAATATTGCTCATCAAGCAAAAGTGAAGACTTTCAGTGAAAGCTGAAAAGGGGGTTACTGTGCAGAGGGAGCAACGCGCAGGAAACACAGGCGAGGATGGAGGAGGCTCGGCAGAGAGCCCGGACCTGCACAGACGTCCTGCGTGGCAGATGGGGAGGCACCAGAAAGCCTCATCCACCAGTCTCTGCTGCAGCCGGGGAGGCCACAAAGCTCA
The DNA here is from genome assembly GCA_004363535.1 of Dasyprocta punctata. NCBI lineage: Eukaryota > Metazoa > Chordata > Mammalia > Rodentia > Dasyproctidae > Dasyprocta > Dasyprocta punctata. Next base: position 9,338 of record RJWM01028486.1, read on the forward strand.
CAGAAGCACTGCTGGAAGGGTGAGAAGGAATATGGAGAAACAGCATCAACACACCTCTTGGTGGGTGACCAGTTGTATTCTATACTCAGAGAAGCCCTAAAAGGAAGCACACTGGGCCAGAACAAGAGGCAAAGGCTGGTTTCAAACCCTTTCTTGGGCCAGGCATGGTGGTGCACGCTTGTTATCCTAGTGCTCTGGGAGGCTGAGGTAAGAGAACGTTACAAATTTGAGCTCAGCCTGAGTAATTTGGAGAGTTAGTGAGTCTGTGTCTCAAAATAAAATAAAAAAGGGGCTGTGAATGTAGCTCAGTGCAAAGATCCTGGGTTCACTCCTCAGTACCCTTCCAAAGGAGAAAATATCTTGGGATAAAACTGTCCTATGAACGTAAGAATTGAGTAGGAGCCAGGTGTGGCATGGTCGGGCACACCTGTAATCCCTGCACTCAGGAGGCTAAAGCGGGAGGATCACCATGAATTTCACGTCAGCCTGGGCTACACAGTGAGTTCAAGGCCAGCCCGCACTAAGTATTGAGATCCTGTCTCAAAAAGACAAACAAAAGAATCAAGGAGGAAAGTGAACAGTAAGGTTAAAGGCCATGACTGCATCTCTTAGACACTGGCAAATACCAGGCTTTAGGATCGAACCAAATTTGCTCAGTCATTTCTTCAAATCCCAGGCAGTTACAAGTAAGGATGAGACTTCCATGCCCCTAAAATAGCAACGTAGGAAGATCAACATGGGCATTTATGACACAGGTACTGTGCACTTGACAACTCCTTTGCTGAAGTGAATTTGACTTTCAAGTATCTCATGATCCTATCTCATACTATAGGTAGGGCCCCATGGATTCAGTTCACCTGGTAAGGAGTAGAGGGACGACAGCTCAGACAATGATCAACCTCACTCCAAAGTCTATGCTCCTTCTGCAGTTGTCTGTCAGTTTTCAGGACTGGGTCGGGCACACTTGATCGCCAAAGCTTACACCTTGGGCCAGGTCTGGGACGATGTGGATTCCATCTCCGGTCCTTTGGAATAACAGGGACCAATGAACCAGTTCTTTTATGCAGGTACCTCACACATAATAATACAAACTCCCATAATGTGCTGAGCTCCATTTTGATTTTATATGTTTTAAAGATATTTTTCTATCAATACCGTTCACAATTTAATTACAATAATTAGCATAGTTTTCCAATATTATTTTTGCATTTGATTATATGCCTACTACTGTCGCAGCTGTGTTTACCTATGTGCCTTTTGTCTTAGACTTCATTTAAAATGAGAAGTAAATATCATTTTTATATATAGCTTTCCACTTGCTTTGTGAACTATTTTCATAATACCCCAATTTAGCTGCAAACATCCTCCGATGTACCCAGAGCTCTCCAATTAGGGTGAGTGTGGGACAGGAATTGGGGGACGACATCAATTCTCTGGCCCTAGCAAGCGACGATTTCCAAGTGCTAGGAAAATAAATATATTTTTCTTTATCAAAACAATGCAGATAATTTGTAGTCATATTTGGCTACCCATCACTTTGCAGGCAAAATGGAACAAAACAAAATCCTTTCTGGCTACTCTGCCTCAGAGGAGGGGAAGAGAAAATAAGTTGCTGACCAGAAGCCAATTTTATCTTGACTGTTCAGTAAAAAGTGGGGGAGAAGGGCCTTTCAAAGACCACAGAGCACAAGTGAACAGCAGACTGGAGCATTGGGAAGCTTCTGGGTAGAGGGATGGGTTAGGAGGGGGCATGACATGGACTGAGAACCAGGCAGACGAAGCAAGGATGAGTCTATGAAGGGTGGACTTCAGTGATTCACCCTGGAAGCTAGGGGAGGAAGCTTGCCCACTTGTTTCGAGAATGGCCAGGCCGTTGTGTTGGGGGAATGAGGCCTCTGTTGTGTCTACCAGCAACCCCACCTGTAATCTACACTCTTATGTCATCCATCCCCATATCATACCAGGGTTGGTCTGTATGGTCAAGTGGAATAGAACAGATCTAATGGCATGCCAGTACTTTTCAGATTAGGTTGTGAAAGACTCAAGCTTCCATTCATGGCTCTTTATCTTAGATCACCTGCTCCAAGTGCAATCAGCTGCCATGTGACTGTTTCTCTATGAAGAGGACCGAGATGAGGAACAATGCCTCCCAGCCTGCAGTCATGCAGTGCACCATCTTGGAAGTGATTCTCCAGCCATTGCAAGGGTTTCTGTGCCGCCTACTTACAGCCTCACAGGGGAGTCTGAGCTGGAGCCACCCAGCTAAGCTGCTCTCAATCTTCTGACCCTCAGAAACTGTGTGTGATACTAAAAGTTTCTGAAAACCACTTAGTTTTAGGGTTAGTAAATATTTCAACTTCTTTTCTGTAAATTGCTCTCTCTGGTTTGAACTGTGGCTTGCTCTCTTTCTCTCTCCTTCTGTTTTGGTTTTCCTCTTTGCTGCCCTCTCTTTCTCCTTGAATTTGTTGTATTTCTACTTGTTCTGCTGCCTCCCTCTAGTATTACTTCTCAGCATCCATTCTTTCAGTCTGCAAGGACTTCAGCTGATGGGCTTGGAGGGTTAGAATGTAAACCCTCACCATGTTACTTACCTTCTTCTATGCCTCTGTTGCTGTATGCCTTGGCCACAAAAGAAAGAATGATAAGTGAATTCTTTTTATTTTCATCATTAAAGACCTCATGGAAGCCTGAAAGATTTTGGCAAGTTCTGAAAATCAACTTTATTTCCAAAAGAAAGCACAAAAGACAAGGATGGGAGATCATAGAATTCAACTTGATCGTTCTTTTTTCAAGGGGACCCACTGATATCCTAAAGAGAGCAAATGACCAACAAACTTTCCCACATGATTGAGAACCAGGATGAAAACTCAGATGGTTATTTGACACAGTTCACCACACTTGCTGAGAGTTGACTTCTAAAGTGACCGGCTCACGACATTAATGACAGAGCAGAAACTCAGGAGCAGAATCACCCTGGCTGATGTACCAGTTTATCATACTGGTGAATTCACTCACTTCTCATGGAGCTCTCTTAGGCAACTATGGTATTAGTTCCTTTTTGCGGATGAACAACCAAGACTCCTTGAGGGTAAGTACCTTGCCCCAGTTAGCTCTTTCTGCTTAGGGAGGCTGGGCTTTGAATATAGACAATCTGCTTCTGAAGTGTCTCTGTCATTGGTTAGTCTCTGCTAAATTGCTAACCATACCTTCTCAGGAACCACTGCCCTCTCTTCCCCAAGTTCGTAGTCACATACACACCACATCTGCATGTCTGGAGTAAGGTTCTCAGCACAAATTCTTTTCATCTTTGCTACTTCTATGACTTTTGAAATTGGAAACTGTCAAATTTTGCCTCAAATCTTTTTATTTCCAGTTAGAGACACTACAAAAATTTTTTTTGTTTTGTTTTGGGAAAAATAGCAAATGGTGTAGGACTACTACTAGAATATGCTGTGAGGATTACATTTAGTGACTTTTGTTTAGCTGGCAATGGCTTGTGTATTTTGATTCTCTCGATGTGTATGCCCTGAAGTGGGCAAAACTGCTGGTGTAGTGAGGTTAAAGTCAATTATAATTCAGGCTCATACCTTTTTCCAGAGCCAAGTTCTGGGTGTTGTTTCATTTATACATGTTTATCTGTGACGTAGCTGTCTTCATCCATTAGAATGCATTGGATAGTGAGTGCTAATTATAAAACGATGCTAATGGACTTTAAAGAGGCCAAAATGACATAAGTAAACTTGCTTTTAGTTTAAATTCAGGTCCAGGAGTACCTAAGGCTCATCTATAAATTCACCATCTATCTGGTCAGGGTGCTCATTTTGTTTCTTACTTCAGCTCTGTCATTCTTCATTTAGTATTGAGCCTGGAGACTGGAGAACCATCTAGTATGCAGTCCAAGGAGAATAAGGATTTGCCTGGAGAAAATGAGTTCGTGGAGAGAGTAGCAGTGCTATTTCAGAATGCCCAGGGAGGAGCAAGCCCTTCCTTGTCCAGAAGACCAGCTGGTGGACACGGAGCCCACCGGTTCATGTGGCTTTCAAGGGATTCAGTGTAGACACTCTCTGAATTTACCTTTGAGGAAATGCTCAGGTGGATTTTTCCCTCAACTATAGTTGACTGAGAATATCTCTGAACAGACACAGAGCAGAGACCTAGTGAAGCCGTAATGCAAGTGTCACAGTTTCCATGTCCTCAAAGAGTTCACAGGACAATGCCTAAAAATGCTTGGGCTCCAGGCAGACCTTCCAGAATGTGTCCCCAGGGGCAGATTCCAGCTGCCCCCATGTGCATGGAGCCCGTGGTCCCTGAGCTGGAGTGGTTTGAAATCCTGTGGGGAAGGAAGTTAGTTAATACAACCACGCTAAACACCAGGCCTGAATGGTTTACCTTGTAGGAAAGCAAACTGGTAGTCCCGTCTTCCCAGCCTGGCAGATGTGTGGAGGAGGCTGTGGTGGACCGTGGGCAGCATGCGGGGGACTGAGGCACCGATGCTGCCTGTGACTAGGAGGACTCAGGGGAAGACTGAGGTGTTGGCGTCTGCGTGGGGGTGGCCTGGAAAAGTAGGGAGCAGCAAAAGGGCCCTGGTGTTCATCTGGGAGACAGGAGAAGGGTTCCTGTCCAAATGGACAGTTACACTAAGGGTCATCATTAACCAGCAGGGTTGGGGAAGAATCCAATAGTGAGCCGGCAAGTCACTTCCTGTTTGAGTAAATACTGACTCTGTCTCATTCAGCTTATCTCAGAGAAAAGACGTCGCCTCTAGGACATACCCCTTAATGTTTAGTTGAACACGGTGGTGCATGCCTGTAATCCCAGCTGAGACAGGAGGGTCTTTGTGAGTTTGAAACCAGCCTGGGCTACACAACGAGTGCAAGGGCAGCCTGAATGACAAAACCACCCCCCACCCCCCAACCTCATATTATTTGTCAAACTGAAAAGTTGTGCTATTCTAATAGCTCTGATCCTCTTATGTTGAAGGCTTTTCCTGCTTTTGATTTGTTGTATTGTTGGGGCTCAAATCCAAGGCCTCACTCCTCTTGGCAAGTGCTGTACTCCTGAGGTACACTCTCTGCTTATCTTTGCTGTTTTATCATTCTTAAATTATAATATTTTGTGTATATCTGGGTCTACTGAGATAAACATATTATATCAAAACATGTCCCACTGTTTGATTATCTTAGAACATAATTTCCTTGAAGTTGGGGACCATATTTTGTACATCATCCTGTCTGCATGGTGCTAAAACGAATGGGCTGAACTGTGCCCACTGAGGACGGAGTAGATCGTCATTCACCCAGAGGTTCAAGGGACTTTACGGTGAAATAGGGACGCCCAGGGCCAGCTTTCTAGGTGTGAAGTTCTGAAAATTGTAAGAAACTTTTCCCCCTAATGTCAGAGTCCACCCAGAGGTGGAAAGGTAAGGAGTGGAGGTGAGTGGGAGAGGAGGTTGCAGGGCTGGGAGCCGAGAAGGGAGGAGACAGGTGGCGTCACCCTCCCGAAGAGGAGGGCACGCGTGCTCTGAGATGCAGTCAGGGTCCAGGGCAGCCTGGAGCAGGGAGTGCGGAGGCGTGGGCCTTGCACATTGATGCTGAAGAAACCGCCGGCATCAGTCCACCGCTGGAGACACAGATCCCCACTCTGAAGCACTGGAGCGCAATGTTTTGGCAAAGGAAGAAAATAAAATAAACTAAAATGCCAGAAGAGATTCGAAAGAGGGAGAGATTCAACTTGGAAATTAACAAACCGTGTACTTACAGAGCTTCGACTTTGGAATTAACAAACTATGTTCATTTGCAATATTTTTCAAAGACAACATGTTGGCAAGAAATCTATCGCTATCACTATTAATGAAAGAGCGGGACAGCATGCCCGTTCATCACGACTAATATTATGTTTACCCCCTTCTCTGCACTCATTAGTTTTCATGGCCAGTCTGGATGTAGGTTGCTGAAGCTACCTCCCTTCCTTCTTCCCTCCCTGCCTCCCCCCTTCCTTCGTTCCTTCCTTCCTTTTCTTTTTGTCTTTCTTCCTTCCTTCCTTTCTTCCTTCCTTTCTTTCTTTCTTTCTTTCTTTCTTTCTTTCTTTCTTTCTTTCTTTCTTTCTTTCTTTCTTTCTCTCTTTCTCTCTTTCTCTCTTTCTCTCTTTCTCTCTTTCTTTCTTGCAGTACTAGGAATTGAGCCCATGGCTTTTGCACTGAACTACATCCCCAGCAGGGTCCCCTTAAGTCACTAATTTGCCCAGGCTGGACTTGAGTCCATCATTCTCCTGCCTCAGCCTCCCAGATTTCTGAGATTACTGGCATCTACCTCACACCCAGTCCACGCCATGTTTTGAGAGAGATCATCCTCGCTTGGTGCAGACCCAGGTCCCAAACCTAGGTCACGGCGTCTGTCTTCTTTCCCCATCCCTGACACTTCTTTGCTGATGGAGTGGGTCATGGCAAGACACCTGTCCTGCCTGGCTGTAAGTGTACTCACCTTTAAAGTGACAGATGAATGTGCGCTTGAAACCAAACAAGACCTGGGGTTCTCGGGGACTTCACCTGGCTGTCGTTAGCATCAATTCCCGTCAGCCCTGCAACTCCCATCGCACCAGATTCCATGTTTTCATTATTTGCATCTCTTTGTGCAGCAAGGTGTGTATCATGGGTTAATTAATGCTGCCGGCTCAGCACTTTGCTGTGCGATGGTTTAGTCAAGAATGGAACAGAATACTATGGCGACGGCTGTGGCATCATTATCTAACAGAAAATTAAAAATCCGATAATTTGATTGGAAGTCTCAGGTGAGTTTTTTTGTATAAAAATGTTAACCTCAAGTAGCTGTAAGCAGGTAGGTGTTTTATTCATCCCACTGATACGAAATAAATGCTTATGATATAAATTATGTATAATTAATACTTCTGGGATAAAAAAATGTATGCTAATAGGTTGTCAGTTAATTAAGAAAGGAATAGGCGGTAAACAAAGGTGATTATAATTTATCTTGGGACCATAAACACAAATCGTGCCTTAAATAATCTCTCTAAAAGATACATTATACAACAAATTCTTCATTTCCACACAAAGCTGCCTGATGGTACGCAGCCACTGTTCCCTGGAATTGTCAGCTGAGGCACAACTTGGGACGGTCGCCCAGGCTGCGGACTCCAGCAATTGCAGGTCGGCTGGAAAGGCTTTTCCTGGGCAGGCCTGGTTTCTCCAGGAACATATTTAAATTTTTTTTTTTTTGAAGCCAGAGGCTTCATTAAAAGAGGGGGAGAAAAAATAAAACAGATAGCCTACTAATGAAACTGTGAAAAAGTCTGCTAGCCAAGCGGCCGGCTCAGGCTTGCTGGCTAACTTATCTTCTGAGCCCTGGCTCGCAGGTGAGAAGAGGGGGCCCTTGGTGAGCGAGGAGCCTCAAAACCAAGGGGAGAGGAGGCTCGGAAAGGCAGGGTCAGGCACCCGCGGAGTCCCTGCAGCAGGGGAGACCAGTGAGCCAGGAGCAAGGGGCAGGCCTGGCAGAAGCACTGCGGGAGGGAGGTGCAGGTGCCGCGTGGCCCGCTGCGGGCTGGGGACAGCACAGGTGGGGCTGGGCCCTGTTCTGCTGCGCTTTCGGGTGAGATGTGGGGCTATGCTCTGGGGTGCAGAGCAGATGTCAGAGGCATTGGTTTGGAGAATCATTCAGATTCCATAGGGACACAGGAAGGAACACATTTATTTTGGAATCAGTGAGAAACGGATTTTAATAAACCACTCAAAGGAGCAACAGAAAGGAAAAGGCAGGACTGCGGGCAGAGTGTGTGTGTGTGTCAGGGGTCTTTTAGACGCAGAGGAGATAAGCGCCGGAGGCTTCCTGTGGGCACAGAGGGCAGAGTGGGCTGGGGCCTCAGACTTCTCTGCAGGTCAGGGTAGGATGCTTGCTGCTGAGGTGGAATCTAAGATCGTGGTGCACATTCAGAGCGGTCATTGAGAAAAAGAGGAAAAGTTCCCCAGGGCCAGGAGTAGGGTGCTAAGTGCCCCTGCTCCCAGTGACTTCCTCCAGCCCACAGTGGAGGGCCAGGCTTCCTGTGTCCTGAGCAGGGGACGAAGCTTTGCCTCTAGGGACGTTTCCTTCTCTGCTGTCCCACAAGGCCCTCAGGGCGAGGACTCAGGGTGCTCATCTCACTGAGCCCTGCCTCCTGGTTCCAAAGGGTGAGTAACTCCGAGCGTTCGCACCTATTTCTCTAAGCGAGGAGACAGCATTTCATCGGAGTGGGGAATTTACAGCTTCAGGTTTGCAGGATGCCGAAGACATTTCTGCGAACTGGACCACCTCGCCTGCGTGCTGTAAAGGGATCAAGACGCGACGGGTCTTTGCAGCAGTTTCCCCGATGAGTGTACTCATTACCTATGGAAAGAAAAAGGGGAGCTAGGTGTGGTGGCGCACGCCTTTAATGCCAGCACTCAGGAGGCTAAAGTAGGAGGATCACTGCCAATTTGAGACCAGCCTGGGCAGCAAAGTGAGTTCAAGTCTAGCCTGAAGTGCATAGTGAGAACCTGTCTCAAAAAAGAGGGCTGGGGATTTAGCTCAGTGGCGTAAGTGCCTGTCTGGCAAGCGCGAGGTTGTGAGTTTGATCCCTGGTACCAAAGAAAAAAAAGGGGGGAAAATGAAGTTTTTCCTAAAAGATGTTTGAGGAGTTGGTTAAAATTGGTATCTTTTGTGTCAGATTTTGTCAGACAGATAATTCTAAGAAGGAGTGGGTAGCCTCGACCAAAGTGGCTAACCTCAATTTCCCAATCTATGAAATGGGAATAAATCTTCTTTCCAAGACAGTGTCTATCACCATAGCTGTTGTTTTCTTTACAGAAGAAGTTATCATTTTTTATTAACTGTGATCACCATCTTCATAGGTATGGCTGTAAAACTTAACATTTATGCATTTCAAGTTTATTCCGCCACCAGGAAAACTGAATCTACTTGAGGTATCCCAAATCTGAATGTTTTTAAATTAAAGTATGAAATTCATAGAAAAAAAGACGTACATGTACTAACAGTGAAATTTAGTTAAAATTTCACAAGTAAAACATTCCATGTAAGAAGAATCTGATCAGGACACTAGACATTAGCTTAAGAGCTTTCCTGGGTCCACTTCTATTATTACTTTCTCATGAATAAATCATATGAGTAAGACTTCTAAAATTGCAGATTTTTAAAAACTTTTTGTCAATGGAATCGCTCAGCATGTTTTCCTTTAATCTGTTTTTTTAATGATTCATCAAAATCAAATTTATTGGTGAAACTTGTAGCAATTTCGTTCTCTCTGCTCTAAAGTGTCACATTTCCAATACACCACAATTTGCCTGCTGTATCAATTGATAGACTTGGTTGTTTCTAATGTGGGGCAATTCAAATATTCCTGCTACGAATACTCTTGTGTACATCTTCTTGTGAACATATGTACATACTTCTGTTGACATATATGTGTAGGGGTAGAAATGCTAGGATGTATGTTGAGTTTTAGTAGACAGAGTCAATTTTCCAGTGTGGCCCAGTCATATGCAATCACAGTTGTACCAGTAAACTCCTGCTGATGGTGAATATCAGTTGCTTCAAACACAGTGCTTTGTTTCTTTTAAATCTGTTTGTTTTGATTTTGTTTGTCTTTTAAATCATAGACTTTCTCTTATGATGCTTTCAAATTAATCTATCTGAGATTAATAAAGTTGAACAATCTTTAATATGTTTTGGGCTTCTTATTCTTTTTCGAGGCACCTATTCAAATCTTTTTCCTGTTTTGTATTCGTGCCTTTTTTGTTGATTTGTAAAACATTGCTTGTCTATTCTGAATAGATTCTCCAATGCACCTTGAAAATATTCTTTTATTATTTTGCGATTTGTCTCCTACTTCTCTCAGTGGCATCTTTTGATATCTGGTGGATCCCGACTGTAATGGGGCCCTATTTGCCATTTTGATTGTTACACTTAGCAATTTCTTGGTGTCTTGTTTATGACTTGCCTCCCTCCTGGTTAAGAAGATGTTCTCATACAATCTGTTTTAAAACTTACTGTTTCATGCTTAGCTCTGTACAACTGGACTTGATTGCTATGTATGGTGTGAGGTAGGGGTCAACACCCTCCACCCCCTACCCCATGGGTATTCAATTGGTTCAGCACCACTTCTTGAAAAGATGACTTTTCTCATAGGAAGACTTTAACATGAGAAACTAGCATTGCACAACATTTTTGGAAGGGCTCACATCTACTTCCTATCCATACAGTCACTGTTGAGACCACCTGTTCTGTCTGTAACTGCTGCTGGGAGTGCCGACTACTTCCCTTTCCCTGGCAGACGCTCACCTGGAAGCACATGGGGCAGGGTTTCTGGGAAATACAGTTCCAAGATGTTTGTGTCCCATATAGAAGCAGGTGGCGATGTTCCTCTCCTAAAACCAGTTTGTGCTAGTCATTGACCACGTGGTGCTGTTAATTTTGAAGGTGGTTTTGATGGTCTCCAATGACATCCTAGCTCTAACATTTCCTAATGCTTTATATATCAGAAACACTGCCTCAATAGAGTTTATTCATTTGCTTAGGTATTGTGGAAGACCAAGAATACACAATAAAAAGGATTTAGGGGGCACCCAAGTAACACTGAAAGTGCAGTACAACAGTGCCCGGGCTCCTGGTCAGCACACCCTGCCCACCTGGTGGGGTCTGGTTCCAGGAGCCGGCACAACACCCAAAGGAGCCTCCTGCCCAGAGCCTGGGAAGAACAGCAGGTGCAATCAGGATGCCAGTTGCAGTACCTGGAAAATGTAAATGCAAGCTTTGTTTCTTTCTATCTCAAATTTCTTGGGGGAAAACCACAGGTGCCTTCAAGGAAACAGATGGAAGTTGTATTCTGTTTTGTGTAACCAAAGCATTAGGCAGTGTTTGTGTGGCTGCGGGCAAGTTACTTCCTCTCAGTAGAGTCTTGGGGAATCTTCTTTCCCTTTCAGTTCAGCTTTCTAGGTTTTTTTTTTAAAAAATCAGTATTAGGGTCTTTGCCCCGAGCAACATCCCCAGCCCTTTTTAAAAATTTTATTTTGAGGTGGGTCTCGCTACCTTGCTCAGGCGTAATGAGAACTTATGACCCTGTTGGCTCAGCCTCCCAGAGGGCTGGGATTGCAGTTGCGTCCACCACACCCAGCTTCTAGGGTTCTTTGGAGTTTTCTCTCCCTTGGCACTTTCTCTCCAGCTGCAGAAATGTGGGCGCTCTGAGCTTAGGAGGTAGCGGGTCTAGTGACATCTGGACATCTTTGTCGTATTCGTAGGCTTCCTTCTAGTCTTTGAACAATGGGGTGGCAGGAGAGGGGAGAAAAGACTTGAGCGGATGTCCGCCCCTGGGCCAGCGGCAGCCTATCCCGATGACTTCACATGGCTCTTCTGTGTTGAATCACCAGCAGGCTGGCAAAAGGGCTTGCTCCTCATGAGGTCTGGTTAATATTAGGAATTATTGCCTCAAACACTGCAGGTGTGGATCCATCTCTTTCAGGCCCAGCAAGTGGGGCCGAAACCGCTTTTGACAACCTGCAAGCTGCACAGTGCTCGTGCCCCGGGGCAGACAATGATGCGGGGGAGTTGCTGATTTTAGGATAGAAAATTACAATGCTTATATAGTAAACAGCACCTGGAAGTTTACTAATGATTTTTACAATTAACAGCGGCAGTGCGGTCTGATTATTCATGCGTGCTTTCTATGAAAGAAAAGAAAGGAAGCAGATGTTGAAGAAAAGTCACATGGCTCGGATTTTACTGGGAGGGGGCAGATGAACCGGTAGGAACCAGAGGAAGGAACAAGTGCGAGGTGGAGATTGCGTATTGTGATTTTCCTTAGGTTGCGGTATGCAAATCGCCCCTTCCCAATCTCAAAATTAACCTTCTGTCACCATCAAAACTCTTGCCTGCAGCTTGTGTGTGCAAAGTGTTTTGTGGTGGCCAGGCAATTTCATAGGTGCGTTAAGGATTCAGTAGAAACATACGATCAGGGGTCTTCCTGTTTCCATACTGGTTGTTGCGTTGCTTTGCTGAGCTCTTAGGATGCTGGCTAGGTCCTTGGAACCCCACTAAGTGGGCTTCTGGTCCGTCTCAGAAGAACCTCGTTCCCCGCCACAGAGCCATCTACACTGTACTTTAGAGGCTGGTGACAGATTGCGTTTTTCATCACGCATTACTGATCATGGTTTTCAGTCCCTTGCTTGGCCCATGGTAGATTTTTCATCTTTTTTCCATTCCTAATCTAGCTAATTCCATGCAGAAAAGAAGATCTAGCCCTGTTGAATAATGTTCTGGAGAATCTGTTTTTCTCTTATTGCAACACGCGCATATGCAGTTCCTTCGTGTCTTATCCCGGTCTTTGTTCACACAAAATTTTTTTTTGTGTAGTGGAAATTAGAGGAAAAGTGTTACTTTTGTGTTTTGTTTTTCTTTTAAGATTTGAAAACACATGCAACCAGGCGTGGTGGTCCACGCCTGTAATCTCAGCACTTGGGAGGCTGAAGCAGGAGGATCATTGCAAGTTCGAGACCAACCTGAACTACAAAGTGAGCTCAAGGCCAGTTTCAACTGCATAGTGAGACCCTGTCTCAAAAAAAAAAAATGCAAAATATTGCCCGTATCCATATTATGTGTATACCTATCAATGTTTTTAATAGTTGAAAAATATGTTATTTTTCATTTGCAATAATAAACTAGTTATTGAATAATTTTGTATTATTTTAGGTAACATGGTAGTATATGTCTCAGACTAGTCTTTTACTTACGCTTAATTATTCTAGGGAAGAAATCAAATGATGGGATTACTGGTCACAGGAAAAGGCCAACCATCAAGGGGGTGGGGTCTGGATTTTTGTAACTCTGTTATCCTGGAAATTGTCTTCTGGAGCTGGAGTATGCAGAGTTCAGCATAGTCACCTCAGTGTTGGAGTGTGTGTGTGTGTGTGTGTGTGTGTGTGGGTATGTGTGTGCAAGCACATGCATATAGGCAAATTTTCTATATACAAATTAGCATCACAAGATTAAATGTGAATTATTGTCCAATAATTTTTTCCATTTTCCAGTTTATTGAGTTGTCTCTCTTATGTCAAATTCCCATCACTGGGAATTTGAAATATTGTTCTCATTAGACAGTAAAACTGTATCAAGCCATACATTCCTTCTAATGCTTGGTGTCCCTAGCCCTGGGCTACATACTAGACCACAGTGTAAAAACACTTGACCAAGTAGGATGCACGTGCACCTTTATTGATTCCTGCATATTTGGGAACAAAAAGTTTAATCAAGGTTTGTATTTAAAAGTTCGTAGCTGGGTAAGTTCTGAGTTTGAAGTATATAGTTTGTTTAAAAAATTAAACTGATTTTGGATTCAATTAGTTTATATAATCTTTTTTAATAATTACCTTCCTGCTGGGTGTGGTGGCTCACACCTTTAATCCCAACACTCAGGAGGCTGAGGTAGGTAGAACATTGTGAGTTCGAGGCCGGCTTGGGCTACAACGTGAGCAAGGCTGGCCTGAACTACATAGTGTGACCCTGTCTCAAAAAAGTAGGGCTGGGGGTTTTGCTCAGCGGCTTATGCGCCTGCCTGACAGGTGTGAGGTTGTGAGTTTGATCCCTGGTGCCACAATAAATAAATAAATAAATAGAAAAGAATAATTACCTTCCTGAGATACAGTATTGCATACGTCCAAAATTTGATATATTTTTGACCTTTGATCCTCTACGATTGCATTAATATACCCGAGAAGTCCTTTTTTTGTCAATTGTGGGCTGCACTGGCCTCAGTAAGTCTGCCCGTTCCTCTCCCTTCCTCCTAACTTCATCCACCTCTTTTCCTTTCTCCCTTTTTCTTTACTGCTCCCCTCTCCATTTCTTTATGGTCTCCCCCACCTGCTGCTTCATAGGAAGTAATGGTTGCATTTGAGACTCCTAATTAGTAACATTATCTGGTGTAATTTCTCCGTAGATGTGGGTTTCACTTGGACGAGAACTCGAACTCTGAGAGGCATGTGGAAGAGATGGCCAGCAGCTCTGTGTTTCTAATCTTTTATCGTAAGGCAGGTCCCCTTCCATCCCCGGGGAACTGCTTGCTTCACCGTGTCACTGTGTAGACTTTGAACCAATCCACGTTGTTTGTTTCTTGTCACTTTTGTGGACTTGCATGAAAGAGAAACACAGAGAAACAGAGCTCTTCAGGGCCTGTCCACTCACAGAGTATTAGCGTGAGTGGCAGGTAGCACGGGGACCAGTGGTTGTTTTTTTCATTAAATTTCTCTCCTTTAAAGGGTAGAATGCATTAGGTTAGTGTTCCCCTAAATGCTGTTTTTCAGACGTCTTACCCAAAACTGTTTGTTGGAGATTACATAGCCTCAAAGAGAGAGAAAATAATCTGTACGTCTTCAGTTGTACATGATCAGTGCATTTTACTACTTTGGGCCAATTAAATATCATTGTAGAACCTCAATTCTTGGCCTTTGGATTGTAGCTGGTATTAAATGCTTCAGCAGTTAAACGTGCAAGTGTGCGGAACGCTTGGCCTGGCGCTGAGATATGCAGGTCTCGGGAAGTGCTGGTGCTCTTTCTCTTTCTGAACACACAGATGGAGAGCGTGGAGCTTGCACACCACAAAGTTAGGATAGGTCCTACACCAAGCATCTCTAGGGATCCAAGAAAAAGGTCCTACTGAATTTACTAAGTGGTTTCCTCATCTACCTGGGGAAGCCATTGCATTTGGCCATTCAAAGAAGTTATTCGTACTCCTGGGTATTCACAGTCATGTATTTTATCACCTCTGGCACAAATGTAAGAATTGGATTGGGGCTCCAGGCTTTCTGGGCATGGCTCTCCACTTGACGTACAATCAGAAAGCTTTGAGGCACTTTCTTCTAGGTGCAAATGTGTGTTTCATTCTCATTGCTCTTCAGGGTTGCAAGTTATAAATGTAAATGCCCCCAGTAGAGAAATGTATCAGCCTGTTCTGCAGGCTTCCAAAGTGGGTGTGCAGGTCCGAGTACTCCATGTAGTCTTAATTCCATGAGTCTTGTCGTATTATTAGGAGCTAATGAGCAGGATGACAACAGAGCAGGATTCATACCACGATGGGATGTTTTCTGTTTGGTTCAGATTGTCCTGCTGCACCTTGCTCCAGTCTTATAAGCTGCTGTGGTTTCTATCTAGATGTTTCACCCAAAGCCTCATGTGCTCGTAAGTGGGGCTCTCGGGAGCACATCGGATCATAGATGTGTGATACTCCTTAGCGGATTGCTCCACTGATGTGTTTATAGCTGACTATGACGTGGGGAGGTGGAGCCCAGTGTGGAAAGGTAGTCATGGGAGATGAGCCTTGGAAGGATTTGCCTCAATCCCTCTTCCCCTCATCTCTCTCTGCTTCCTGTCCTCCACGCCACGAGCAGCTCTCTTCCACCGGGCCCCTCTGTTATGCCACCCTGCCTTGGAACCAGTTGACCCTGGACTGAAATTTCTGCAAATCGAGAACCAAAATAAACCTCTGTGCCTTTAACCTGTGGGTCTTGGGTATTTTGCACCAGCAGTGAGAAAGTAACTAAGACCCAAGTTAATGGACAGTGCATGCTCTGCTTGTTGAAAAGGTTCTCCCTGATCTCTCAGGCTGGGATGTCATAAAGAGGTTTACCTGGAGAATGATGGAATGCGTCCACACCTCCAACATCTTCCAAACACAGTTGTCTGTTCCCAAGGTGTCACTGCTCAGCCGGGTAAAATCTCACTGCTGTCTGTACGTGATGACTCTCTCTGCTTTCACAGTGAACACGCGTTTTCACCTCAAACACAGTCACTGCCACGGGAACAGTGTGTGTAAGAGAGGGAAGCTTGAAGTCCAGTTCTGTAGACACTGAGTCTCATTGTGTCCTGAGAAGAGGGGATCTTGGATGGGCTTAATGACTGCTGGTTCCCTCCCACCACTCTGTTCCGGGGACCCCCAATCCATGCCTTTGCCATGCCCATCCCCTTGCTCATAGTGGCCCTCATCACCTGCAGTATGTAGCCCTTGGCGCTTCTGTCCTGAGGATTTCAAGTAGAGGAATAGGAGATTCCAGAAAAGGTAGCTCATGCAAGGGAGTCTACGTTGTATTCTAGAGAGGCCATGGATGATCTGCAAGACAGAGGTACAGAAATCCTGTGTTAAGATAAAAAATGACAGT
>RJWM01028487.1:0-25557 GCA_004363535.1 Dasyprocta punctata
GCTATCCTGGGTCTTAGTGTTGTGGACAGAATTTCCTGCACCGTCTTGTGTTTAACTTTGGGTGATTATTATAAAACAGTATTACAAACCCTGTGTCCTGTATGTAGTTGTTCTCCCTGTAACCCCTGACTACAACATGGCATTACTGAGTAGTGCTAAAAAGTAGGATCCTAATGAAGTAAATTATACAAAGCACACAGGGCATTACTGTCTGTTGCACACAGATACTTGCACATGTGTGTAAAAGCCATAAAAGGCATTTGAAATATGCATCAAATTCATGATAATGCCTGGCTCTAGGGGTCATGGAAAAAGAATGAGAAAAGGAGACCTTAACTCTATAATGTTTAATTTTTTTTTTTTGTTTTAAAGATATTTGAAACATAGTAGCCCCTAGGGGCAGAGAACTGGATGCCTGAGCAATGGTACAGGATTGGGGAGAGATTTTTTACTAAGCATCCTTCTTACCTTTTGTATTTGGAGCATGCTGAATGTCTTACTCTACAAAAATAGAGTCATGAAAAAAAGATTCTAAAACATGTAACCATATTCAAATAATGATCTGTTCTTAACTTACTTTTGTTTCCTATGGTTTTTGCATTTAAAAAGATTTCTTCAAAAAGAGGAAAGGAAATGTCATTTGCATCCAGGCAGTGGTACAGGTGACGCTGTGAGGCTGGAGACAGCTGAGGTTGAGTGTTCTCAGACGCCCTCTGTGAACTGCACCCAAAATGAGCTCGACCTTCAATGCCCCCTGATCCAGACTCTTCTGGAAGACTTTTTGAAATTGGGAAGGATGAACAAGTCTTAGAAGAATGCTTTGCACTCTACTGTATTCCTGGAGTGGTGATGTTTTGGACTCCGATCTTCTATGGCTCCTCCCCATACCCCACCATCGAATTCCTTCAAGACTACTTAAAGCCTGCACTGTCTTGTCTGATGGGATGAAAATCACACCTCCCTTTCATCTGCCCTTTGTCCTCCTCTCTCCCTTCTTTTTCCCCTTCCATGAAAAGCTTAGACATGATAGGTTTCTCATGAGAAAAACAGGAGCCTTAAAATTTTGGCAGACCTCAAAGATCTGATGAGAGGGCAGAGTCCAACGTCTTGTTCCTTGAGGTAGAGGGAGAAAGAGGTCGTGGAGGCACCAGGCTGGAGGCACCAGGGCAGAATAAAGGAGGGGCAGAGAGATCTTCTGGAGGAGTACAAAGAGGCAGTTCTGGGAGTTATAATGAATTGCTATAGATATCCTTTAATATTTGAAGGAGGCAAGAAAGAAGATTAAAAACTCTTGGGCCCTGCTTCTTTAAACATGATGAAGCGCTGAGAGCTGTAATATAGAGCTTTATAAGAATTACAGTTAAAATGGGCTGACCCCACAGGCTATGCCGTGGTGGTGTGGCTATTCTGGGGGTTTCACTTAATCACAAGTGTACTTCTAGAGTTGTGGAATTCTAAGGATCCTTAGGCCAGAGCTTTAGTCACACCTCTGTGGAATTTCATGGGGAGTTGCTGCCTCCTCCATTCATGTTAATCTATTCAGAAGAGGCAGTCCCTGTGTATCAATTAAAAGTAAAAAAATATATTAAAAAGGAGAAAGTGGTCCCTAGAAAACTGGAAGCAGACAACGAAAGAGAAGAATTAGTCATGTCCTCTGTCCACAGACAGCAGCTCTAGTAGGACACAGGATGATGAGAAAAGGCGACAAGAAAAGCCACATGGTCCATGAGCTGAGGGAAGAATTGGGTCTCTCACGCTTTATTTTTTGTTTTTGCTCTTTTTACATTACAAGCAAATGTGTTTTTTTAGGCCACATTCTTCCCACCCTAATTTCGAAGGACAGTGTTGCCATGTTTGAAAACCACTTGAAACAATAATTGGTGTTATTCTGTAACACTTACTGAGAATGACAAAACTATTTACACGCTGGGGATACTGTGCCAGAAAAATTGTGAAACAAAGCATGCTTTTCCTGCCGTAGAAATCAGAGTTGCAAAGAGCAAAAATTAGCCATTTTCTTTGCTGTAGAACTTCAGCTATGAGTCCTTGCATCTTTAAATTCATATTAATGACCTTAGACACTAGGTTACCAGGGAAAGACTCTTAGAAACATCTTCTGTAGAAAGTATGGGTATTTCAGTGTTAAACTGACTTCAGATTTATCCTCTATTATGGTTTGATCTCAATCATGCAAAGATATATAGTAAAAAGGCTGCTGGGGAAAACACTAAAATGTTTATCATTATTTTTTGCCGGGCATTGAAATTCTGGATGATTTTATTTTTTCATACTTCTTTCCATTTTCCAATTCTTTACGGTCTGTATTCACAACTTGTGAAATAAAACAGTTATTGTTAACAATCACTCTGTGTAAGTTTTTTATGTTATGTGATCACAAGGATGTAAAAAATTTATGAAGTGAAGAGACTGCAAGTAGAATATACCAAAATATTAATAGTGATTCTTACTGAGTTAAAAATCCCTCTTTATTCGGCAATTACTTTATAATGAACATGAACTACTTTCATATTAGAAAATATTATTTTAGGAAAGAATTTATTAAAATTGACTTAGAGAAATGCCAGAAGGGTCAAGCCAGTTTAGCATTTTCTCTTTCACAATGGCATTCTAGAATCTTTTTTGAAAGGGCATGTTTTCCCCTGGCATCAACTCAGGAAGTTGAAGGACAGACCCTAAACACCTCTAACTTCCTTAATAACTGATTTGAATGTATTATCCTCATACATTTAGAAATTCATTCAAATCTCACTATGACTCAATTTAAAGAGAAAATGCATTTGTGCCCTACTTTAATAAATATCTTAGGGAAAGTGTCACTGAATTTAGATCTCCTTCCCCATTACTGGGAAAAGCCAGCAGAGGTAATGACCACGTATATTTATCCTGGGATAGATCTAAGTGAGGTAGTGTCACTTGGATTGGGGGAGGAGTCAGGTTTCTTGTGGATCTAGAGGCTGACCAGTATTGAAGGGGAGAGAGATCATAGACTGAAGCTGTGAAGGGAGACAGGTATAAGAGATTCAGAGATCAAGAGACACAGTGAAGTGATGACAGACAGCATGCAGAACTTAAATTATGTAGATCATGGCTCAAGTTCTATTTCTGCCATAGATCCAGCTTGGGGTGGGCCACTTAACCTCTTTGCCATTGCTAGGACTCCATACTTGACATCCACAACTTAAAGACGAGGTTTAATTTAGCTCATAGTTTTAGGGGATTCAGTCCATGGTCAGCAAACTCCAAGGCAGAAGCATTATAGCAGAAGGGCATGGTGGAGCAATGCTGCTTAGTTCATGGTATCCAGGAGACCAGGGGAATAGCACCAGTGATGAAGGAGCAGGGGACCCGATATAGTATCCAAGGTCACACCTCCATGACCCACCCAGACATACCCAGAGAGTAATCCAATAACCCTCTGGGTGGTTTCCAAGCTGATCAATTTGACACCATCAAACTTGGCTGGCATGACCTCCTTGATGCTCTGTTTCTTTATCTTTAAAGTACTTATGTCTCAGATATGAACTTAGATCATTCTATTTTTTAACCCTAAATAAGACTGGATTCTGGGTAAAGACCATGATTTCTCCTAGCAGTTAGGATTAAGACTGACTGATTGATGATACTTGATGGTATCGACTTGAAAGAGTGTTTCTTTCTCTCTGCCAATAAGGGCTGGCATGGAGTCTCCAGCCATGTGGGATACAGATTGCTACCTGTTTCCCTCTGCCATCTCTAAGAGGGGGTTCCTGTCCTCATCACTCTAGAGACCCAGACCCCACCCTATGTCTCAAGGAGCCAAAAGGAGGACAGGCAGAAGAAGAAAGAAGGCAAGAGTGTCCACAATCGATCTCTAATGGAAGTGGCCTCTACATAAGGAGATCCCCACTGCAAGAGCCTCTCTATTACCAGCTGTTCAAGAGAGTTCTTTATTCCTTTACCTAGTAACAGTAGTGATCATCACAGTGTTATTGTGGTATGTAACTCAGGTACAGTAGTAGCACTTGTAGATATTCAAGATTTTAAAAGTCGGCTGGTATTAAGGATAGTATTACTAAATTTATGTTAATAGATTAACAAGAAATCATAACTTCTTGAAAAAATTTTTTTTCTTTTTCTTTTTGGTACCAGGGCTCAAACTCACAACCTCGCACCTGCCAGGCAGGCGCAACTTCTTGAAATTTTGTGCTAGCTGAGAATCATCTCAAATTACCTGGATGTGCTCCGTTTGGATACTGGTAGTGCGATGGGGCAGGGATCAAGGGTACAAGGCTAGCCCCGGCAAATATGCCTCTTGGAGACTCTTTGTTCTCAGCATTAGTTCTTTAAAGAACTTGGAAATGTCATTTCGTCTGAATTTCTTTTACAGATAAATGATAAAAATTGCTTAGGTTTACTGAGGGCTATACCTCAGCTAGCCGCCGAGTTAAGCAGTTTCTGTCTATTAGCTCCCTGAATTCTCATTGTCTTACGGGATAAGCACGGTTAGTCCTGTGGGCCACTAAAACAGGCCACCGCAAAGCTGTTGAAAAGGAAAAAAAAGCAGACACAGAAAATCTCTCTGCCCTCCCTCTGTTAAAAGTAGGACACAGGTTTACAGAGAGAAAAGGTAGCCTGCCCTTCTTCTCTACTGGGAAGAGGGAAGGTTAACTAACCTCTGACTGCATCTTTTTACTTAATCAGTCTAGAGACGGCACTAGAGTAATCTACGAGCTTTATACACTTTAACGAGCTTTTTAAATGAACCTTTATCTGCCAGTTATTTGCCTTTGCCTAACTTGCTGCCCCCAGAGAAAAATCTTTTTCCTTTGGCTTGTTGCTTCTCTAAAATGTACTGTTCTTTGTGAAAGATGCTGTATAAGCAGAATTCAAAGACATCTCTTTGACAACTACTATTCTCATTCTCTGGATTATATACATATATATCATGCCTGCTAATCAACTTGTTTACTTTTCTCTTGTTAATCTATCTTTTGTAACAGGGATAAATTCCAGCTAAGAACCTTTGGATATTGTTATTTTCCCCCTACATGTCCCTTTGGTTAACATGTGTGGAATTGAAGTTTAGAAAGAGACACTCATCTTTTCAATGTCATCAGCTAGAAGGGCATAGAGATTCAAACCAAATCTTCATGCCCTTAGTATATGACATTATCATCCTCTCTGCTGGTTCTTCTCATTGTCCTGAATAGGTATCATGTGTGTTTGTAGGTGCAAGGGCATCACTCAAACATCATGCCTGCAGTGAGACTACAAGCTTAGCCATGAGGTCTCCACATGGGGTACACTGAACCCCATAGGTGGGTTTTTGCTGTGGACATCAAATTACCCAATAACTTTTAGATTTTGCCCATTAGTTCTAGTTTCACTTTCCATTGGTTTGAAAAACTCTTGTGTTGCTGTGTATTTCATAGAAATTGTTTATTTCCATGAATAAACTGGTCAATGAGGTCTAATATTTTCTTCCATTATACCTCAATTGGCAAATTTCAGAGGATATTTTGGGAGTGGGACCATTTCCAGAGTATTTTTTGGAAAGCACTGATGATTCTTTTAATCTCTTCATCACTTCTTCAAGTCTTGTACCTACCCCAAGCGTATTGCTAATTCTTTAGTTGACGTCATTTCCTCACCAAGTAAAAGAAAAATTGGCCCAGAGTAAGGTGCAGTGGGACTGCTGTTGAGGCCAGAACATCGCATTCTCTGAGGAGGGGTTGAAATGGAAAAAGAAAAAAACTTATGAAAAGTTGACTAGTAAAAAATATGTGATATGAAACAAGCAAATAAATGTGAGAAAAACTGTAGTCCAGAGAAATGCTATTTTTGAAAATATAAAAAAAGGTAACTTGCTTACTTATTGTTTTAGCAAAAATTATTTGCAAGCAATAATATATGACATTTGTAAAATGGTGGTGAAATTGATTTTCTTCACCTTAACTAAAATGACAGAACTTTCTAGAAAATATCTCACTGTGTAAAAGTGCCATAGATGTGTTTACAACTGTTGATTTGATAGTTATATTTAGCAATTTTCACAAGTAACTATTGTGAAAGGAAAAATTCACATACAAAGGTATGTTCTTGTCAGTATTATTTATTTTAAAAATGTGACAGCTGAATATCCGACTGTACATGTGATACCTTTAATTCTGAAATACTATATAACCATTTAATGTATGTAATTGTATACACATTATTCAAGAAAGAAAGCAAGTTTTCAAGTATACCAAAATCATAACTATATGCAAAAATTGGATACATTTTAAGGAAACTGACTTAAAAAGAAAATATTTAATTATTTATAAAGTCTTAGCATGAGTTCATTTTCATAAGCAGATGTTTCCCTGGGTGCCACATGAAGTAATTTGTGAAAAGCACCTTGTCATTTTCATTGGTTGTGACTCATCTTTAGGCATTAGTGTCACTTTTTGGAACTGAAGACAAATAATTTTTAACTGTGTGCCCAGAAGGGTGGCACTGGTCAGGAAGATACCACAGTTGAGCAGCACTAAACACACAAGTATGGCAGAATTTGGGCCTCATCCATTTTCTAGATTTTCATTGACATTAACAATTTTCACAGGCTGCAACACTGTTGTATTGAAGGAAAACTGTACTTTGGACAGACCAATGCTCAAAGGTCAGGTAGCACTGGGGAAAGCTCTATGTACAGAGTTCAGTGTACCATGCATTGAATGACCATGCGGAACTGGTTTAAAGGAGAGAATCAGTGCTGTCCCTCTGAACCCCTTGAGACACACACCATCCTCCTAAGCAGAGAGATATGGCTGAGCTGCTTGTTGACGTTCTTGATTTTCCTGGATCACATCTTCTCATGCTAATTTTTCTAATTCATCACTTTTCTGCCACTGTCTTCCCACTCTGAGACATTGTGTCAGACGAAACATAGAGATACTCAAATGGCAAGCATTGTTACACAGGCTGGATTTCACAATTGGCCTAAATGAAAGAAAATGTCCATGAAAGTGATGTATCCAGAGGTGTTTTAAAAATGATTCAAATGAATAGCGAACATTTATTTTTAATTAGAGTTTCACATTACAAACTTAGTAACATGAAATCCAACAGTTTAAGTAAGAAAAAAAAAACCTTTTGAGACACTTCAGTAAAATGTATGCATTGCAGAAAAAATGGAAATTGTCAACACCTGTAGAACAACTGAATTATGTCTGTGAGTTTGAAGGTGATACATTTTAATTTTCTCAACTTTCTCAACTATTATTTTTGCTTCATGAAAATTTGAAATAATTCTGATTGAGCCTTAAGAAGTTAACATGCCCCCTAATGTCATTTCACTTTTTTTAAAAAAAAATCACATTTTTCAAAAAATGAAGATTTTCTGAGAATAAACCTGTGAAAGTTGTTACAATCAAAATGAAGTTTCTTGTGTCAAATTTAACTAACTAACTAACTGACTAACTGTGAGAAAGTTCTGAAGGGTTCTCACACATGACTACCTTGTTGTTACTATCACGAAATCTTTGCTAATCCCTAATCTTTGCTAGAATCACAACACTAGATAAAGGCACCATAGCCTTATACCAAAAACATTTCTCCAAACATGTCTGCCTGGTGTCCATCTGTTCAACCTGATAAACTCTTCTTATTAATCTTTGGGGCCAAGGCTTATCTTTTAAAAATATCTTAAAAATTTCTCCTTGCTTCACCTTTTTTAAATGTGCATAGTGTATGCAGTGCTGTTCTATCCCCAAATTACTGGGGAATCTCTCTCTAATTGTTACTTAGGTCAACAATCCAAAATCTATGCTATCAATTTTGAAAGCAGTTCATATGAATATTTCCCTTAACTTCTTGGGAGGAAAGTATAATCTGAGAGGTGGACATGTGGCTTCTGGAGGATTTATGGCCATATTCTGTATATTTGTTTCAAAAACAATTATATTTTTTCCAGGTTCACTTTATGCTTGGAATTACCTAGTTTTCTCCTAAGAAGAAGACATTTTTAGAGCTATTATTACAGCAACAGTGTGTGACATCTTAGTGGCACACAGCAGTATTTATTTAGCTGATGAATGTGTCAGTTAGGTATAGGTTGGCTTCTTTGGGCTGTGTTCATTTGGGTGTATCTGTTTTGGTCACATAGTTTGGGGTATCTGTGCTTCTTGGAGACCTAGGCATAGCTGGTTTCACACGTCTCTTATGCTCCCTAATCTTGAGTGACAGCAGAGGAAAAAGAAAAGAAATAAAAGTACAGTCTTCAAGTGTGGACTAAGAACTATTGCTGTTTTCCTCCTGACGCTGGTAAAAACAAGGCGTATAGCAGAGCCCAACTCGATATATTCTGCCCATGATGAGGCTGGGGCAAGGGAGGAGAGAACTGATCTTGTAACTGACCCCCAAGAACTGAAAAGATGTCCTAAAGCCAGAAATGGCCCAATGTTAATTAGGTTCTCTCATTGACGAGGATGATTGTGAATTATGATATAATAAATATATATTGGGTCTCTGTCCTGGATTTGTGGCATGCAGCTCCTTAAAACCTCCAATAAACGTTTGTATATTAGTGAGAAGACTGGAGAATAGAGGGCCCCTAGATAACTGCTAGATGAAGACTTGTTACCAGGAGGACCAAGGCAAGATTAGAGGGCTGTAATTTTCAGCCCTTCAATATTGGGGTGGGGAGAGGGGAGGGAGAAAGGAGAGGGACTGAAAGTTGAGTTGTCGCTAATGGCCAGTAATTTAATAAATCACGCATATTTAATGAAACTTTCATAAAAACTGAAAGTACAGGGCTTAGAGACCTTCTGGATAGCTGAACATGTGGAGCGGCTGGGCCCAGGGAGAGGGGCATGACAATCCTGTGCCCATCCCCCACACGTTTCCTCTGCAGCTCTTCCATCTGGCTGTTCATATGAACCTCTCGTAATATCATTTATTTATTTATTTTTTAAGAGCAGTATATATTTATTGAGAGAAAGAAAGCTTCTGTGTGAGAGACAGGAGGGATCCCAAGTGGGTTGCCCAATATCCTTTATAATAAATGGGTTAACACAAGGAAAATAAATTTTGTGAGTCACTCTAGCAAATTAATGGAACCTGGGGGAACCACAATATACAGCCTGTTGGTGGGAAATTTCAGCCCTTCAATATTGGGGGGCTGGGGTGGACTTGTGGGATTGAGCTCTCAGCCTGTGGGATCTGACAGTATCTCCAGGTAGGACAGAGTCAGAATGGAGTGAAACTGTAGGACACCCAGTTGGCGTCTGCTGGAGACCTGCTTGGCTATTGGAGAAAAACTCCCACGGACCAGGTCATAGGAGCATGTGTTGAGTGTGTGAGAGTAGGAAATTGCTTTGGTTTTCCTGTCTCTTACAGTGATAAGAGAAGTGGTCATCTTCCTGGTTTTTTCTGTGGCTTATTTTTCTGACTCTTTGCCACTCCTTGGCCAACTTAGAAATTTAAAGGCAGCAATTACAGAAAACAGAGTAGATGTTTTGGATATATATATGTATATATATATCCAAACTCCTGGAAGTAGTTTTTTGAGACAGGGTCGCACTATCTAGTTCAGGCCGGCCTTGTGCTCACGTTGTAGCTCAAGCTGGCCTCGAACTCACAATGCTCCTCCTACCTCAGCCTCCCAAGTGTGTTTTGGAGATATTGAAGGGGGCAAGGGAGATGTTTTAGAGATGGGGAAGGAGAGCAGGAGGAAGGGAATGAAAGATGATCAAGATAGGACATACATATGTACTAATCCCCCCAAAGCAAATGTGAACATTATGTATCACAAATGTACTCCAGTAAAAAAGAATGGATGCCTTCATTGGAGTCTTTCAGTTAATCTGACCAATGCAGCAGAAATAGCAGTCTTCTGAATAGAGTCCCAAGTAAATGTTTCAGAAAGAAACAGATTTTTTTTTTTCCAAGTCCAAAGCAAGACCAACCCCTGTCAGCCTCGGAGCACTGAACAGTCTCATTGCTCATACAGAAGCACAAGACAGTCATCTGTTATGAGATCAATGTTTGTGCCTGAAAGCAAAGGAATATGAGCAGAAGCACGTCATTGGCCCTCCTCATCACCTGATTTGACATCGATTTCCAATTTTTAAAAAAGGAGCCCAAGGTTAGTCCCTGTGGAGTCAAATTTGAGGCTAGCACACCTGCTACCACAGCACAGATGGCAATTTCCCAGTGGGTTAATGAAAGAATAAGAAGACCTTTCTTCTCCAAGTGAAAACTGCTCATTTAATATCTTTTCTCTTCAATGGTTTCTCCTCATGTCAAGAAACTGCTAGTATTTCACTTGCTTAAAACTCCAGATTCAGAAACAAATTAATGCGGGAGTGGTACACCTATAATCTCGGCTGTTGGGGGAAACTGAGGCAGGAAGACTGTAATTTCAGGGTCAGCCTGGGCAACCTTGCAAGATCCTGTCACAAAATAAAATAAAATAGGACTGGAGGTGTAGCTCAGTAGCATGGGTGCAGCCCTAAGTATTCTTCCCCACTCCTAAAATTAAATCAAAGCAAATCATGAATTAAATCAATGCAAAAAGGAAGTGAATTCCTCTAAATGCTAAGGCAGATGTCCCTTAAACAGGTATCTCATTACAAGAACACAGAATTTCTTATTCTGGACAAGGTGCCCAGGGACTCAGTGGCTTTGGGAAGTGTGTTAGCATTTTCAACCTCAGTTTATTCATCAGTAGAAGGAGTTAGAGATAGACAGCTGCCTGTGACTTTGGGACCCTGGCTTCCTCCAGGTGAGGGAGTCATTAGAGATCAGGACCCAGCTCCCCATTTTTTACAAGTAGAGAAACTGAAAATCACAATGCCAAAGCAAACCATGTAGTAGTATAATTTGGAAGATAATTCTGTATTCAGATGACTTGGTGGGAGTTCAGGTACCATCATCAGTTAGCTGTGTCTTTTGGAGCAAGTCACATAAACTCTCTGCACTTCAGTTTTTGCAGTCACTCTATAAATAAAAATACCGCTTTCCCTGTAGAGCTTTAAGTAACATGCAACATGGTCAACCCATGGTTAACCCATTAGTAAATGCTACAGTTTGTACCCTTTAGCTGCTAAGTAGCATCTCCCATTCTTTTTCATAGAATTGCCTTAATGTTTTTGAGATATCTGTTCCCTTCTACAAAGCTCATGTGTCTCCTGGGAGACCACTTGACCAGCTTTATAGAAAGTCCAGGTTACTTGAACCTAGTTGTTCTCAGACTCTTGTGTTATCAGAATGGTCTGGAGGGCTTATTTAAAAACACACGTACACAGGTACTGGACCTGCCCCTAGAGCATGTGATTCTGGTGTGGGCTGGGGCTGTAAAGGTTTCTTACTAGTAACTTCCCAGGTGGTGCTGATGTTGCTCACCCAGGAACCACATGAAGAACCCCTAGTTGAGTCTAAACACAGTATCACACAACTCCCATCCTGGTCGATATCTTTCCAGCTTTGAGAGAAGGAGCTACTTTGTTTTTAGGAGAGTCACAAGTTCAGGACAAGTTACCCAAAATAGGTCACATTGGCATTTGAGAAAACTGCAGAAACAGGAAGGGGTCTCTCATTTTCTCTTGCCTGTTCTTGTTGGAAGTGGGCCAGAGATCCCAAGTGATCCTGGTTACCCCCCAAAAAAAGATCCTAAGTGAGTTCCCCTGAGAGTAGTGGGTAAGACCCACATCTGAATGTGTCCTCCCTACAGCTGGAGGACAGGGATGCACTCATTTCTAAGGACAAAGAGATACAGAAGAATCACAGCTTGAAGGCCTTGCTAATCACCCCATAATACCACATGATCACAGCCCTTTGTCCCCCAACCCTACTTCTGTGCAACTGTCTGTGAAAACACATCCTTTCTCCTGTATCTTCACTGGATCTTCATTTTTGAGAACCCTCATGCCACATGAAGCTGATAGTAAGCAAATCGGTATGCTTTTTCCTCATTGATCTTTTCTTTCTAAAACAGGAGTCTCAGCCATGAACCTGGAAATGGGTGAGACATTTTTCCTCCCCTTTGAGAGCCTCAGAACCACATAGATGGGAACAGAAACTTAGGCTTTACTGCTGGTTAGCACTTTGCTGTGATGACGAGGCCGGCAGTCTTACAGAGAGGTTGGCTGGGTTTGCACGACACTGTGTTGATGAGATGGTGGAAGGACAAGCACCCACAGTGGGGTTTGCTTCCTCCAGGCTTCTGGTGACATGAACAAAAGAATGTTCTTATCATCTGAGTACATTGGAGTCGGATTTTGGTCTCTGTAGCCAAAGAACATTCTGATATCATCATCTCAGCCATTGATACCTTTGTTTAACATTTATTCTATGACATGCTATATGCTAGCTTCTTTGCACATTTTACAATACTAACATTTTCACAATAACTCAATCAGGTAAGTATTCTTGTTTTACCCATTTCAAAAATGAAGAAACTGAGGCCCAGAGAGGCTGGAAAACTGTCCCAGTGTCAGGCAGCTACTTGTACAGCAGTATCTTAGGTTGGGTGTTTCTGTATCTTAATCCAAAGGCCACGCCAGAATTTTTTTCTTTAGTGGGAGGAAATGCTGTCTCAACTATTGCAGAGTGTCAGTGTGCCCAGGAGGCTGGGTTAATACCAGAGCTAACTAACTAAACACAGAATTGAGAAAAAAAGGGCATAAATTTTGATACAATAGTTTAAGTTCATAAGGTGAGGTCTAATAAATTATCCTTTCTTGCAGAAAAAAGAATAACACTCTGTACTTCTCTTCTCTGGACAAAATGACAGATCCCTGTGCCTGCCTCCTCCTCCTGGTCCTTCTGTCTTAGCTTTAACTCAGTGGGTTTTAGCTCATTGGCATTCATCCTAATAAAACTCAGGTCTTCTCAGATCTTCCTTGTCATCTTCACAGATGGTTCCTGACCTCTTCAGTGGGTCAGTTTCATCTGTGTCAAATGTACAAATAATTATAAAAAAATAATTCATTAGGAACTCAGGTATCCTGACCTGGATTTACCAGGGATAGCATTTTATATCTTTACCTCTGATCTTTCAAGGAAATGACAAAAAATGATGGAATGTTTTTCTGTTTTAATTAAACATGTGGTATTATCTTGTGACTTTAACAATTTATAATAGTAACAAACTTGCGCACACTTAGAAATCATTTTGTACTTTTATCTATCAGCATTTTATCAAGATTTAACTTTTTCATTATAGCTTAAAGCATTCTATTTTATGAAGCGACCACATTTTTTACCCACCCTGATGAGCACTTAATTTCTCCAGTGTAGGTGTTCAAAGAAGGAACTGCCAAGTTGAAAGTGATGTGCACACATGAATCTGCCAGTGAAATCCATTAATCAGTATAATCACTAAAAAAAAAGAGTGAACAAAATAGTGTGTGCTAGTGTCAAGTTTACTGTCTGTTGCACAGTTGCTCTCCAAGTGCTGAATGATTTATCCTCTCTCATGGCACATGTCAATTTCCTTTTCCCATATTCTTTTTTTAAAATTTTGTTTTAAAGAGAACAAAACCAAACAAAATAAAACAGAATAAAGTCAATCAAAACAAAACAGTGAAAGTGATATAGGACTTCAAAACAGGATAACAGGAAATCAGTGATGGCTACCATAATGCCTTGTGTTATTTTCAAAATAGCTGCCCATACCATCAGACATAAAAAAAAAGAACAAAAGAAGGTCAATCAAAACAGAACATTGAATAAAACAAAACAGTAAAATGGAACTAAACGAAACAGTGAGAACAATATTGGATTTCAGAGACAAGACAGAAAGAAATCCCCCATATTTACTATCTCACATGTTTTTATCCCCTCAATAGATGCTTAGACTACCAGCTCCAGGCCTGCAAAGTCAACCAAACAATACAAGCATTAACTTGTTTTTGTGCCTCAGTTGCTAACAACTCAGCCTATGTTCCTTCAAATGAGTCAGTTATCCACCAGGGAGTGGCGGGGACAGTGTTCTTGCCTCCCAGTCCGTGCACTGGTCAGTTCATGGGAAGGGCAAATTGGCTTCTTATTTCTCCTCCCGGGCCCTACATGACTTTCACTGGCTCATAGGAAGGGTGAATTGGCTTCTTGTTTCTCCTCCCAGGACCTGCATGGCTTCTGCTGGCTCATGGGCAGGGCAAATTGGCTTCTTGTTTCTCCACCTGGGACCTGCATGGCTTCTGTAGGCCTTTTCCCATATTCCTGACAACAATTTGTATTAAAAGACTTACTGTTTAAAAAAGATTTTGTGAAAAATATTATGAAAAAGATATTGTGACAAAATAGACCATACTTTCTCCACTAAATCTTCAAGGCTTCTTTTGTCAGAAAGTAATTTCTGATATGTAAGCATGGTCTGTTTTTGTTTTTCTTTTATTTATTTATTTACTTTTGGTTTTCTATTCTGTTCCAATTGTCAATTGTCTCATCTTGCGATGATACAACTTTATAATGAATCTTGGTATCTTTGAGGATGAGTTTTCCTTCAATGTTCTTCAAACTTATCCTGTTTATTCTTTGCCCTTTGTTGCTCTATTGGAATTTTAGTGTCAGTTTGACAAGGTCTATGAAGAATCCAGGGATATTTGACTAGAATGCATTGACTATATAGATTAACTTGGAAAGAACTGTCATCCATAAAATACTGAGTCTTTCTTACACATTAACATGCTGCATTTTGCCCTTTTCTTTCCTCAGGGTTTAAACAATTTGCATACTCCAGTGAAGTTCTATATCATTTCCGTAATATTAATACATCTTGTTTGCCAACTGTATCCCTAAACACCTTGTATTTTTGCTGCTACTTGTGACTGAAACAATTTTTAACTTATGATTTTAATTGGATGTTGCTAGTGTACAGAGCTGTTATTGATTTTTGTATATGATTTTATATCCACCAAGCTCTTACTGCTTTCAATAGTTCCTTTATATAGTCTCATAGATTTTTCTGTGTAAACAATATTATTATTTGTGAATAATGACAATTTTGATTTTTTCCTATCCAACTTTTATGTCTTTTTCCTCCTCTTTCTGATCTTTTTCTTTGGCTATGACTTCCAGAAAAATGCTGAATACACATGGTGCTGAAAGGCATTCTTATTTGTTACGATTAGTACTTACAGTGTTCTAAATTTGCTTGAATTAGATTTTGAAGTTCATTATATTTTGATTTTTAAAATCTAGTATATAAGATTAAGGCCACAATTGCTTCTAAGTACCGATTAAATTGCACTATTAAATTTGATATGAATTTCTTCTACTGTCATGTAGATCTGAACATTGATCATTTTCTTTATGACTTATTTGTGGTCCCATAAATTATGCACAGGATATTTAAAAATTTTTAAACATAGTTTTGGAAGCCTATTTTTTAAACTATTGATTTTTAATTTTATAGTACTTTGGTCATAGAATGAGGCCTTTATGCTACAGAATGTTTCATTTGTGGTCAAGTTCCCACTCAATTTCTGTGGTTTTGAAAATAAAATGCATTTTTTTCTGTCTTTTCGAGACAGGGTTTCACTATTTCAGTTTAAGCTGACCTTGAGCTCCCTTTGTAACTCAGGCTGGTCTCAAACTTGCAATGATCCTCCTGCCTCAGCAAGTGCTGGGGTTACAGGCGTGTGCCACTATGCCCTGCTAAAATGCATTCTTTAATTTTTGGCATATGATGTAAGTTGCAATCAGTCTGGTGAAGTTTGTTCATTGTGCTGTTTCTGTATTGATTTTTATCTAGTGGTGATTGAAAGATGTGAATCATTCATTTTTTCCTTGTGCGTTTTTGTTTTTGCTTTTTATATTTTGAGGCTATATTATTAAGTATATACAGACTCAAAATTGTTATATTTCTCTGACAAGTAATTAATTTAAGCACTTGTTATAGTTTGTGTCTAGATATCCCCCCAAATCCTCACATAGCCATAGGAGGGGCTTTTCAGGGTGGCTGGTGTGTGAGGATGGGGTCGAGGGTGTGTGATTACTAAATTAGCCCACTGGTTGGTTTGGTATGGCTCTGGGTGTGGATAACGGGGAGGCCCACCCTGTGTGTGAGTGCTATGACCCCATTGGTGGGATACAAGGGTCAGAAAGAGGGCTCCTGTTGTCTTTTGCTGCTTGCTATTTTGCTTCTGGCTCCCTTTTGCCTGCCCTGCTTTGCCATGGTCTGTATTTTCTCTGTGATGCCCCTTTTCCATGCTGCCCTGCCTTGGAGCCAACTGATTATGGACTGAAACCTCTACACACTGTGAGCCAAAATAAATCTTTCCTTCTTAACAGTGAGTGTTAGGTATTTTGTCTTAGCAGTGAGAAAAAATAAGTAAGGCAGCATTGCATAATATTTCCCCCTTAAATAAACTTCCGTATAATTTAATATGATTGGATGAATTTTATTTTGGTTAGCTTTTACCAATTATACAAATTTCACTTCTTTCAACTTTTTTAGCATTATGTTTTAGGTATATCGCTTATTAGTAGTATATAATTAGAAAGTGAATATGTTCAAAAGTCAATGTAAGACTAGTAATTGTATCATACTATATATATAGCGATGAATGGTGTCTATCCTTTTTTACCATTTTATTTGTATTTTATAATTATCACTTTTTTTCCTTCTCTCTATCTCTCTCATGCATATGTGTGTGTGTGTGTGTGTGTGTGTGTGTGTGTATGTATGTTTGGTGGGGTCCATTAACTGACTGAACTATTCCTATGTACTTTCCCACATCTCTTTCTACTCCAAGAGTTGGATGCCATTTTAGGTGATATTATTCCTTTTTTGGATATATACATGTCCTCAGAAGTTCAAATATAGTCAGTATTTCTGATCTTTTCATGAAAAAGCAGTAGCTCCTAACTTTCATGCTATTATTGTACAGTTTTTAATTCCGTCTTTAAAACCACCCATATGCAAGATCAACCAATACTCTGGTTGTTACTTCATACAGTCATTGCTTCTTCTGGTCTTTTGCTTCTTTACTCCCATTTCTTCGTTATAGGTTAAATTTCCTTCTTCCTGAGAAACATCCATTCATATTTTTTTAAGGACATACTGTGAATAGTAATTTTTTCCCAATATCAATCTTTGTTAATCTGAATATCCTAATTTTTCTCTGTTGTTAAACTTAAGTAACAAGATACGATAAAATGCTGCTCAGTTCAGTGAGTTTTGAAAATAATATACACATTTCCATCACTCTAAAATTTTTCTTGTGCCTTGTTCCTGTCCACCCCCTGCCCATGCCTGTCTGATGATTCCTCTCACTTACAGATGAGGACCTTGAGGCTTAGTTAAACTCAGGAGGATGGCACGTGTAATAAATGGTGAACTGAAATTTGAAGTCAGGCCATCTCTGTACCTTGCATTCTTCAAAACTGGTTTACATTGCTGGAGAGTAACTCTGTGATTAACCTTGCCAAATCCTTCCATATATTTGACCTTAGTTATTGCCTAGGTTATCTTTTCCTTCTGGGCCTGGACACTAGCTGGTTACCTGCATATCTCTCATCCTGTTCATGACTCACAGGTCATGAGCTGCTATGCCTTCTCCAGGAAGTGTGGATCCAACCCCAGGGAAAAATCCATTTTTGTGTGAAGTGCCTTGGTTCAGAGACTTTTTTTTTCCTTTCCACTCTTTTTAGGAGGAACCACCTTTCCAGGGAACCACAAGGAAATCAGAGATCAATTGAATCTGCCTCTGTAGGCAGGCCAAAGTGCTGATCTCTTAGCTTCTATAAGATCTTTGTGCTATTTGGTGATAATTTCTATGACACAGCTGGGCATTTAGTGAGAGAATCTCTTGGATTAATTAAATAATGGTAATTAACTGAGTCTTAGACCTCAGAGGAGCAGTTGTAGTTGGTCCTTTCCCAGTTACTGTAAATATAGCTTTAAATGTCTGATGGAATCTTGTATGATTTCTTTCTTGTACCTTGGGAGTACCAATTTCCCAGAAAATTTGGTGCCCTGTGTACATGAATAAAGATAATAAATATAAATGAGGTAGACAGGCCATTTGGATATCTGTAATTTACGCTTTCCTGTATTATCCATGAGTGAGAGAGACAGAGAGAGACAGAGAGAGAGACAGAGAGGCAGAGAGAGAGAGAGGTAGAGAGAGAGAGATGTAGAGAGAGAATAACATACACAGAATTTAGTGGCTATAGTGAATGAAGCTGAAATATGTAGAGGTTCGGTTTGTAGAGCAATGCGAAATAGAAAATGCAGCTGTTGGAATAATTCAGGTCAAGTATATATTGAAGGGAGACTAAACAAAGGAAGAAAAAGCTGAGAGAGAATGGGGACAGGGAGGAAAAAAACATGACAAAGAGGTCTTGAAAGGTAATAAAATTCATAGAAACATGAAGGGCAGTAAAATGCAGTAGAGTCACCTGGACATGGCCCTCCAATCCATTTCCATCCTTGTTCCATTGTTCTCTTGTCCAAGTTCCTGCTCAGTGGGAAGCAGAGCAATGAAGTTACACAGAGATTGGCCTTCGAATTCCAATAGGGGCTCTCTCAGCTCTTCAGACCCTTGAGGGAACCTCTGCTACATGGCACTCATCGTGATATGTAGGCCAGGTGCAGCCACACGTCCAGAGGTGGCCCGCATGCTGCCTCCACAGGCTGCGGTGTGATAAGTCCACAGTAATTAGTCAGTAGAACTATTTCTCCTCAGGAGCCAGGACCCAGGAGGAGAAAGAATGTTCCCTTGGGTCAGGAAAAGAGCCAAAGGCCCTTGGTGCCTGGTCTGAGACAGAAGGTCGGGAGAAGCGGGGCAAGGACAGGTCAGTCACTATTGATTTCCTTTCAAACCTTCGGCCATCGGTCAGTGTAAAAGGCCCCCGAGGCTGCCTGGGGTGTGGTTATGGGGTTGAGCCTCACGAGGTACACCCTGGGAGGGGTGAGGAATGGCTTCATGAAGTGGGGTCCTGGTGAACACTGTGCTGTGCTATGAGGAGGAGGAAGTTTTGGCAGGGGAAATACGTTAGGGTTCTCTGCAAAAACAGAAACAATAGAATCTCTCCATCTTTCCATCTCTGTCTGTCTGTCTGTCTCTCACTCTTTCCATATATGTCTTTCTCCCCATTTATCTACAGAGCCATTTACTTTAACGCGTTGATTCCTGTGATTGTTGGGGCTTGCAAGTCCAAAATCAGTGGGGAAAGTCCCTGGGCTGGGAATTCCAACAGAGTCCCTCACTGCAATCCAAAGGGAGATGGAGCCTAGTTCCTTTCTCTTTGAGAACCCTGATCTTGGGGCTGGGGCTATAGCTCAGTGGCACAGCACCTGCCCGGCAAATATGAAGTCCTGAGTTTAATTCCTGGTACAAAAAAAAAAAAAAAAAAAAAAACAAGAAAAAAAAACAAAATTTTTTTTTTTTTTTTTTTTTCCTTAAGGTTTTCATCTGACTGAATGAAGACCACCCACATTATGGTAGGTAATCTGCTTTACTTAAAGTGCAGTTATCTAAATAGTAATCAGCCTAAGTAATCCCTTCCCAGCAACAAGAAGATTGATGCTAGAACAAACTGCAGGGTACCATGACCTAACCATGTTGACTCCTAAAATTGCCCATCACAGGAAGGGGAGCAGACTGTTCCCTTCCACCTTCCTCTTCTTTTCTTCCCTCCCTTAGCAGCTGCTGAGCAGGTTCTGGACTCCCAGGGAGCCTGGTGGTGGTTCAGGGCTGTCCCCAAGGCTGTTAGTGGCTGGAACCTGACACCGGTACCTGCAGCAAGAGAGTGAGGCCAGGGCCAGCAGTCGCACAACTGGGAGCCACATGGAACCTGGGAAGGAGAGAGGTCTTCTGTGCACATGCCCTCCACAGCAGAAACCGCAGAGGAAGAGGGCAGGAGGGGTCAAGTCAGAGTCCCAGAAATGCAATTTGAGGGGACCCTTCCTTGGAGATGGTGATCTGGGGTTTGACTTTCCAGTCAGTTTCCCTGGACCCAGGGGACACGGATCTTGTGACTGGCTGGAGGATTTGTATAAGACTTCTTTAAAATGCTATAATTAATAGCTTTTGGAAATATCCGCGGGCACTGCGTGAATGCCACTCCAGCTCCTTTGCCTCCTCACTCCGTTACTGTGCACTGAAACAGGATTCGGGGCCGCAACAATGGGATCAACTGGTTTTGTTGTTAAGTAGTTTCTAAGAGCATTTTGAAGTCTCAAAAATGCCACCGAGGAAAAGCTCTTCTAATCTCCTTCTCCCCTTTCCAGCCTCCCTTCTCTGTTGGCGTTGGAAATAGATTAGCATTTGTTATACCTTCATTGTAAGCAGTCGAGCAAGCAATCGGCATTTTATCTTTGGTATTTGATTGAAGGTGGAAGGTGTTTTTTATTTATATTTTTGCCTGAAGGGAAAGGGGGAGTAGATAAAAAGAAGAAAAGGCATTGCTGTGATGTCCTTCTCCTGTATATGAAAGTTGTAATCTAATGTCATACTCCAGCTCTTTTCAATTCCGCGAATATTCCTCCATTATCTGACAAACACCCAGTGCTGGGATATGGCTACAGAACATGCAGGAAAATACTGTGGTGGTAATAAAGTTGTTTCAAACATTCTGTAAAGGGTTTATAAATTGGTCCTCGTACTTTATTTTCTGCTTTCAAAAGAACAATTTAGATTTAGCATTTACATTGGAAAACAACTTTTTAATGATTTGTAAAATAACTTGTAAGGTAACAAGTAAACAATTAAGAGAGATTACAACTAACTTATTCCAGGTTAACGATACAGGTGCCGAGTCTTTATTATTTCAATTATTCCAATACTAATGGTAATCAATACTAAATGTATTGTACTGAAGGATGGTATTAAATTAAATAGAATAGCACCTCTCACTAGAAAATTCATGGATTCTAAGCACAGTACAAACAGTGGATACCCTGCAGTACAGTAATAACACTTAGAGCCTTATTTTTTATATGTGGGAATGTAATTTCTAGCCAAGCAATTCTCTCAACCTTTGAGTTTTCATAGGTAGAGAAAACTTTCTTACATGTCCTGAGGAATAGCTATTGAAACATGGAAATGAGATGGAAAATGAAAATCAAAGAATTGACTATCAATTTTTTTCATTATTCTCTTACAGATTTAATAGAGGGAATCAGAAAAAATATTTCCCTTGAATAATTTCCATTTTTTGACATTAACCAGTGGTTATGGGAAGAGTTTAGAAGATACAACTAGGTTTGCCCAACGTGTAGTGATTGAGAGGCAGGCAATTTTGACAGGAATCAAGGGAAATGTGTGAGAATATCTGGATTCCAGTTAGTTTGCCAGTTACTGACAAGAAATTGTAAGACAGGATGGATGAGAGACCATAAAGGAAGATTGCTGTGGGTGTAGGGAGTGGTCAGAAACGTGATAATAAAATGTTTCCATATTTTGCTTCAACTGAATTCAAAGTAAGAGAAGTCTGCATGTACTTAAACGTAAAGCAATTTTTATTTTTATAAAGGCAATCATATGTATTATGGAAAATTAGAAAGTACAAAGCAATAGAAGGAAAATAAAAGACTTCTAAATCTATCACCCAAAAATAATTTTTTTTAAAAAAATGTAGAGGATATCTATGTATCCAATATGTAATGGGTAAGAAATAATTATCTTTAATCTTGTATTATCATTTCTTCTAGGGAGAAGATAATCTTTGTTTAAGAAACTTTGATTTTTTTTCGTGGTACTAGGAATTGAATCCAGGGACTTTGCACTAAACTTTATCCCAAGCCAGTCTTCCTCCTCCTTCTTTTTTAAAAATTTTAAACAGTGCCTCCCTAAGTCATTAAGTTGCTCAGTCTTGGATAAAACTTGCAATTCTCCTGCCTCAGCCTCCCAGATGTAGAAGGATTCTTAAGTATGAAAGAGGAAGTCCAAGAATTGGCACTGTGGAGAACATAACTCTGCTCAGCAGTGTTCACTTTCTCCTTCTGGATTCCTTTGCAGTTAAACAAAGTCACGTGAGTAATTTTGGCCAATGGGCTGTAAGGTGATGTGTGTGTGTGTGTGTGTGTGTGTGTGTTGTGTGCCCTTTCCAGCGCAAACAATAGGGAGTGACAGTTCCACATGCTTCCCTTTTGGTGCTGAACTGGAGCAGATATGTGTGTCTCTTTCCAATGCTGTGTTCAGTGACTTTATGTGTAGCTTGAAACTGGCCACGACAGGACCATTCTTTGGTGATGTGTAGCCGTCACCAAAACACAATGACGTGTAGCCAGATCTCTGTGCATGGCCTTACAGGACAGAAATATTTAATTCTTATTATTATTTTTATTAGCATGGGGCTCAGAAAAGGAGACTCCTGTGGATAGCGACCACAGTTACTTTTTAAAATCAGTATCTTCTTAACTTTTATGCCCCTTTTTACACTTTCCCACTTTTTCTGTGCCTATCCCTGCTTTCCACTTTCATGGACAATTTTGTGTTCTGGAGATCAGAATCTAGCAAGGATAATGAGAGGAAAAGGAAGAAAGAGGAGAAGTAGGCAAGAAACACATAATATCAATCTATATGCTAAAACCAGCAAACCACTGAAAAGAATAGATGGTGACTTATTTTACTCAGTTTGAGAACATACTCTTTTTGGTTTCTCTTTGTACTAGTGATGGTTCCATACTGGGAACTAGGATAAGTCTAAACTCATTGCACTGAAAAAGGACACAAAAGCAACAAAAGTTTGTATTGCAAGGTTGTCAGTAAAGAAGGAGTTAAGCTACATGAGGTTGTGCATACTACTCAGGAAGCTGAAGCAGGAAGATCACACGTTTGAGGCCAGCCTGGGCAACTTAGCAAGACTGTTTCAAAATAAAATTAAACGATGGCTGGTGATGTAGCTCAGTGATAGGTTGCTTGCCCAGCATGTGCGGTAACCTGGATTCAACCCACAGCACTGCAAAATCAAAGACAAAAAACCAGAAAATAAAAACAAACCTACCATACAAACAATCAGAGCATTAGTGTGGTGCCCAAACCCCCCAAAGTCCCACCCTTCTTGATGGTAGCTGTCTGGTCTCTGGCCTACCACAGACTCTGTACACCATTCTCACCAGACTGTTTACAGTTCCCCAAATACATAGGTTTTCTTTGTGGTCTTGATCTTGGCAGACTGGGATGCCCGGCCCCCTTCTGTTTTAAGCTAGGGCTTCGTTTCAGCTCAGCTATCACCTTCTACCAGAAGCTCTAAATCCTCGTCTGCATCAGCAGGTGCTTTTCTCCTCTGCCTCCATCACATCAAAAGCGTTACTATTTGTGTTTCATTTATTGGTTTTTCTCATGCTAGGTGGGGAGCTGCTGTAGCATGAAGACTGCCTGGTTCACTCTAATCACTTAGCAGGGTGGCTGACATTTGCGGGGTGGGGGCAGCTATTCACAATCTAAATGAATGAACAATCCCCCCAAATAACAAATAAACCTAAAAATTCTTATGAGCCTTTCAGGTTACGGTGTAAGTTCAGACCAACCGCGAATTATTTTCTAAGGGCCTGGTATGTGCCTGTAACTTTACTAGGTGCTCTGGAAGGTACAAAGATGAATAAACTTTAAGATGCAAGTCTTAAGAATTTCCCTATTGCCCGAGACTCTTACAGTGTGGTTCTGACAACAATCCAGTCCCCTGAACAATTGAGCAACTGAAGGAGAGGAAGCGGCATGTATTTGAAGGGTTGTTATTTCCTGTAAACCCAGAAGCTAAATAAAGGACTCAGAAATAGGAAAAGTTTTTAATCTAAAGTTGCAGGGAAAGAAAGATCTCACCACTTGAGAATATAATTACATTTCCAAGATTACTAACATGTAGGTAATTGTAACGATATCTAGGTTTCTAAACTATCATAAAATTACAACTTAACTTTCCCAACAAAATCCCTTACCAGTTCCTATTTTGTGTTAGTTTTCTATGTGTGCAAAATTCAATAGAAGCTGTCCTAAGTGTTTTCTTCTTTATTAAACAGTTTTGTAAAATCCATCATTCAGCAAGACAATAAGGAGTTGCATTTATTTCTGTACAATTGAGCTCCACAAAGCCAACTGTGAATCCAGCAGGGCGTTCTTATGCTGGCCAGTTTTTGTTATCAGCTACACAACATGAAAGAAGATTGTATTTTCAGGCTAATGGAAGAAACTGAAGGAGAATAAAGACCCTAAGTATTTTAAAACACTAATTTGAATAGCAACTTGAGATCTAAAGGTAAAGAACAGTACAAGTTCCGGAATAAGTATATCATTTACTTATTTGGGACAAAGGATTTTTGTTTTCTTTTTACCCAAAGTGAAATTACCCATTCTATTTATGTACTGAACCCAAACATTCACATCTTAAAGTTCCATTCCTCATCAAATTCTATTCTCACATCTCCTCATCTCTCAAATTTTAAGTACATAAGGACACAGAGGTGAACTTTAATTTCAACATTTCCTAAATGGAAGTTTTTTTATTTCAAGAAAAACTTAAGGATAAAAGAAGATCTTCTATTTTAGAAGGACCTTCCAATTGTAGTATTTTCATTGCATGCCTTCTAAAGACATTTTGTCCAAAATGTGCAATTGGGATCTGAAGCAGAGATAAAATGAATCACAGCTGCAATATGATTTTCACTTCTGTTTTATGTTTTTGACATTCTTTTAATGTTAGTTTGTAACTGAATTTTGCTAACATAGGGCAGCGAAGAAACATCTTACAGGTGATTTTATTTCAAGAGTCTTTTTTCCCCCTTGTGACTTTTTTTTTTTTTTGTTTCAAAATGTCTTTCTTTTGGCAATACATGTAGATAGAACTATGGAAAAATCCCAAACAAACATACCTAAACCCTCGCTGAAAAATCTACTCTTCTCTACTTTTATGCTTTGAAAAGTTGATGTAGGTCAAAGCCCATTAAAGTGAACAGAGATTTGAGTTGTGATGCTATTTGTCAAAGTGGAATTTGACATCTCTCTAATTAACCAATCTGGTATTGACAGGATTACTTTTCTTTGACTCAGCTGATAGTTGCAATTGCTTTCCAGTATTTTGAGCATTTTTCTTTGGGTCAACAGCACTCTTTAGATGTTTTCCTTAATTGCGTCCAAAAATATGCACTTCTCAGATGAAGAAATACAAATGAGAAACAAATGTGTGAAAAAATGTTCAACATAAGCTGGGCGTGGTGGCGCACGCCTTTAATCCCAGCACTCGGGAGGCTGAGGTAGGTGGAGCGTTGTGAGTTCGAGGCCAGCTTGGGCTACAATGCGAGCGCAAGGCCAGCCTGAGCTACATAGTGCGACCCTGCCTCAAAAAAACCAGGGCTGGGGAGTTTGGCTCAGCAGCTTAAGCACCTGCCCTGGCAAGCGCAAGGTTGTGAGTTCAATCCCCAGTGCCGCAAAAAAAAAAAAAAAAAAAAAAAGTTCAACATCACTGGTTATTAGAGAAATGCAAATTAAAACAACACTGAGATTCAATTTCACTCCAGAAAGAATGGCTATCATCAAGAAACCAACCAATAACAAATGCTGGTGGGGCTGTGGGGAAAAAGGAATCCTTCTCAATTGTTGGTGGGAATGTAGACTAGTACAACCACTG
>RJWM01028488.1:0-25566 GCA_004363535.1 Dasyprocta punctata
TTTTTTTTTTCTTTTTGGTGAGGGAGGGTCTTGCTAATTTGCCCAAGCTAGAGTCAAACTTGCAATCCTCCTATCTCGGCCTCCTAAGTATCTGGGATCACAAGCACATGCCACCACAACTGGCTTAACAGAAGGGTCATGGCTCATGGCTCCAGGGGTCTCGGTCCATGGTAGCGGCTCCACTGCATCACGGATGAAGCCTTGGTCCCCAGCGCGACAGTGCTGGAAGGTGACTGGCTCACACAGCTTTGATGTCACAGCGGATCAGCCCACTGAAGGCAGAGGGCGTGGGTGGCTCCCCACATGCAGGACAGAAGGCAGAGAGAAAAGGGCTGGAGACAACGCAGGTTCCCAAAGGCACGCCCACAACCCGCTCCTCCTCGAGGCCCCAGCCCCTCAGTTTCTGTGCCTCCCAGTATCGCCATCACTGTATGGCTTTATCAATGGATGGATCCACGAGCTTCTGCCAAACCATGGCACCTGGGTTGCCCCTGCCCAGCATCCCCGCAGCTGAGGCAGGCAGACCACGCTCCTCTGCCACCACTCAAAATCCCCATTCTTAACAGTAGCCAGGAAGTCAGCCCCGAGCTGGATTCCCCTTCAGTCATCTTCCCAAAAGAGTTAAAAGCATCCTACCACAGCAATGCATATCTGTGCTCATAGCAGCACAGTTTTAATAGCTATATCTTGGAAACCCATGTGCCCATCAACAGATGAATGGATAAAGAAAACAGGTATACACACACACACACACACACACACACACACACACAATGGAGTACTACTCTGCCATAAAGAAGGATAAACTTGAGACACTTTTAAAGTAAATGGCTACATCTCATCTCACAACCATAACTGTAAGTGAAATAAATCAGACCCACAAGTTTAACTACCACATTGTTTCTCCCTGTGTGAGAAACCCAAAGGGTAAATAAGGAGCAGAATGGAGGGCAGATATTGGGGAGCAGGAAGAACGTGTCCGAAGGGGAACAGGGCAGAGGGGAAGGGAAGGAAGGGAAAAGGAAAAAGTGGAAAGGAAGCTTCTGTAAAGCGGGAGGGGAAGCAGGGTAAAGGGGTGGGAGGGCGACGGGACAGCGGTGAGAGTTAAGGTGCAGATCCCCCACAATGAGCCTGATCGCTAAGCATGGCCAGTGTAGACTGATAAAAAAAAAAATTTAAAGAAAGGAAGGCCAGAGCTGGGACGCCACCACAGGAGTGCTGTACCAAACCACGGGCGTGCAAAAGGCAAACCCACACGCAGGAGCCAGGGCGGGGGCCAGGTCACCCGACAAGCCCATCCGTGCACAGTGGGCCGCAGGTGGGCAGCGCGCGGGAGCGGCTGGGGGCCACAGCCAGCGTGGAGCAGACGAACGAACCTGCAGCAGCCCAGTGACGCCCCTGCAGGCTGCTCCGGCGGCCTCGGCTTGGGGCCGCAGGACAAAGGGAAAACTCACGGTCTCCAGCGCCCCCATCTGCAAGAGAAGGAAATGCACGGGCAGCTCTGGCTCCCGGGGGAAGGAAGAGGCTTACCCAGCTCTGCACAGGCAGGGGACCTCAAGCCGAGCCCTGGGAACAAAGGGGACCTTGCTGAGAAGGCAAAGGCAGGAAAGGGTGCGTTATGCCTGGGACCCAGCTGGGAAGAACTCAAGGCACACGGCGGGCGGAGGAACAGGCCAGGTGGTGCGGGCCCGGCTCGCACCCACAGTTTGGGCTGCATCCTATACTGTCATCTGGGGCAAACTAGAGGCCGAGGGGTGACAATCAGCTCACAGGAGTCACAACCACAGCTGTCACCCACTCTGGCAACAACTGAAAAATGCACTTCCTGTGCAGGAAGAAAACAGTGAAAGGGATGAGGTGGTCACAACCCAGTGAGTGGACCAGAAACGCTCGCCATGCAAGGGCCGGAACCGCGTCCGCCTCACTGGGCTCTGCAATGCCGAACCTGAACCTGCCACGCGGCAGAAGCTCATAAGTACTCGGTGGACAGCAGCGGGGCAGGGAAGAGGAGGTGACAGCCAGCTGTCAGCAGGGTAGCCGGTGGACAAAGTCGGTTGCTGGAGTTTCACGCACCCTGGCGGAGGACATGAGACCCCGGGCCAGACACAGAAATGGCTTATGGCGCGGGGCAACAGTAAATGCGGCTGCAATGGTTCCCTGTGTCCATGAGTCACACGGTGAGGGCCAGGTGTGTCACCTGGGCACGAAGTGGGGTGCACCGCAGGGAGGAACCCCTGTCTTCTCCAAGAGGCAGCTCAAGCCCTGCCCCCAAGGGAGACACTGTCTTTACTGCCCTGCAGTGCAAACGAACTCACTCTGGAGAGAGATGATCTCGCTCGCTGTGCAAACATCCTTCAAAAGACACCGAGCAAAAAAGCCGTTCTCACCTTTTATCAGAAAGTGCAGAAATGTAAGCACAGGGAGCATCGTCCCCGGACAGGCCTCGTGCACAGAAACACAGCACCACAGCTACGCAGACACTGTCCTCTGCCCACCCGAGTCACCGCCTCTTATTCATTAGCAATAAAACTAACACGAGTTGGCCAGGCTTTCTGGCCGGAGCAGAGGCAGCGCAGTGATACAGCTCTTGCCCAGCATATCTGAGGTCCTGGCTTCAATTCCAACGCTCCCTCCCAAAAAAGACTCGACACAACAAATACGGAAATTCTGTAATTGTCTTGCACATCTCAAGCAACTGTATGCACTTCTTCCTAGATTCCTAAGAACAGCGTCTTCAGCACACCCCAAACTCAGGGACCCCTGAGCCTGGCGCTTCCTAAGGATCATTTCATTTCATCTTCACAAAGCTATGCAGAAAATGCACGGGGTGCCAGGGATATTTTAACTTGGCAAGGGAAGCACAGTTGCAGAACTAAAGGAGAGGCGGCATTGTCGGCTCCCTCTGCGTCTCTTTCAGTGACATCACCGTTGCTGCGATGACAGGAAGTATCAGAGGAAAATCGGTGTGGAGCAGGAAGTAGAAGGGGCAGTGGTAACAGGGCGTGGTGGCGCACGCCTGTAATTCCAGCACTCGGGAAGCTGAGGCAGGAAGATCGTTGCAAATTCGAGACCAGTCTGGGATACAAAGTGAGCTCAAGATCAGCCTCAAC
This sequence comes from Dasyprocta punctata, assembly GCA_004363535.1. Taxonomy (NCBI): domain Eukaryota; kingdom Metazoa; phylum Chordata; class Mammalia; order Rodentia; family Dasyproctidae; genus Dasyprocta; species Dasyprocta punctata. Next base: position 3,111 of record RJWM01028488.1, read on the forward strand.
TGCATAGTGAGACCCTGTCTCAAAAAGAAGAAGAAAGAGGAGGAGAGGAAAGAGAAAGGGGAAGGGGAAGGGGAAGAAGAGGAAGAAGAAGAAGAGGAGGAGGAGGGGGAGGAGGAGGAAGAAAAAGAGGAAGAAGAAGAAGATAAAGAAGAAGACGAAGAAGACGAAGATGAAGACAGAGAAGAAGAAGGGGCAGCATTCTTCCTGTATTTGAGAACCAACCGGTGTGAAGCGGTCAGGATGTGAGTATTTGCTAAGCTGGCTGGTCAGCCTTGACCTAGGAGCCAGGCAGACGGATGAGGCTTTGAGTTAAAGAGCTTTTCCTCGCCATCTCCTGGACTCTCAGAGGTGTGAGTGCCTGAGACTACAGGATGCTACCGAAGAAAGGGACTGTGGCCCAAAGGCACTGGGCACCAGGAGCAGTGAGACCTTTCAGTATCTTCTCTGGTTTACAGATAGGGAAACTGAGGTACCCAAGGACTCTTGACCCAGCCCCACGGATCAAGGCAGCCGGGCAGCAACATCACAAGCAACGGCACCAGGCCACCTGGCCTCCGAAACTCATTTAGCACTGCGTGGCTTCCGAGAGACAATCGGCAGGACAGGTAAACACCAGAAACCAAGCAGGTCCGCGGGAAGATCTGCCTGAACGTCACGGAACACAACCAAGAATCGATTCTGGGGCCGAGGTGTCACGCAGAGGCAGAGCTCCGGCCTGGCCTGCACACGGCACCGGATTAGATGCCCAGTACCACAAAACCAAGAGAGGCCCCAGTGGCGGGCAACCTGGCCTCACATCCCACCCGTCCCCCGCCAAGGCCCGCCAAGGCTCCGCACTGCCGTCCCCCCGCCCTGTGCCCTGCCGCTCCGGCGTCCCACCCGGGGTCTTCCTCATCCTTCCATTCTGGGCGTGCACGGGACCCACTCCACGGCTCCTCCTCCACCTGCCGGGCCAGTCTTCCCTACCTCCCCGTCAGTACAGCTCTGCTCTGAGAACCAGCTCGTTAATGAACAAGCTGAAGAGGTGACGAAGGGCTGGGCGCGCTGGGTCCTCGCCGGCCGGCCTGCAGCAGCAGCGCCTCGCTGGTAGCCGTGGTGACCAATGATGCTCCCTCCCCTGGCCTCCTCCGCCTCACTCCAGATGCCGCAGTGTGGCCACATCTGCGGGAGGCTGCCGGGGACCCCCCACCCACCCTGAGGCCAGGCGCCTGCCCGCACAGGTGTGAGAAGGGCACCCGTATTGCGGCTCCTAAGCGCGGTGACTGCCAGCCCCAAGGCCACTCCACCGTGCAGCTTTGACCGGCCCCAGCTGGAAACTCGGGAGGGCTCCGGCCTAGAATGTTCTTATTTTTAAACACTTGTTTCCTCACATGGTAAGCTTTCTGCGGCTACTGCAAACAATTAATATCAAGAGAGATCCACAGAGAGATGGAAGGGGGAGGGTGATTATTATCAACAAAACCAATGAGAGGGAACAAATGTATTGGGCCAAAAATCTAATAAAATAAGTATGCGGATTCTGGAGCAGCTCCGCAGGAAGCAAATTACTCTTCGGCGTCTTCACAGACAATACGCAGGAGAGGCAATTTATTAACTGGTGCCACGTTGGCCTCAGCATTAACCTGTCTCCCCAACGCACTTAACTCTTAGCCGCCAAACCGCTTACTGCACTTGCATTAGGACACGCAGGGCCAGCGTGGGCTTGCTATTTGCAGCCTCAAATTCAATTTCAAGGGACCCCTGTTCCAATTTCCGGCAGAAAGTTACTCTGTGTTCTAATACATCAGTGTCAGGAAACACGGCCTTTACTTAATTTCTTCTCATTATTCATACAACCAGGGATCACCCAGGGCAACTTCCCGTCTTTTGCGGACCTAACGGCAATGATGGGCCTTTTACTTCTCACCTTTCCAAGTGTCAGCTGCTCCGAGGTCTCCTCTGCCCTCAAACACAGGCAATTTAAGGAGACGCTCGCTCGGCCTGGGGTGCAGGAAGTGGGGTCCCCACACTGTGACCCAGCTTGGGATAATGACATTCAAGGTGAACTCTCAGCATTTCTGACTGCTTCATATTCTAAAAGCCAAGGTGGAGTCTGAGAGCATGGGGACCGGCCCCCCGGACACCCCAACACCTTGGGCCGGCCACACCTCCACGTGGCCTAGGGCTCCCCGCGGCAGCCCCGGGTCTCCAACCTGACCAGCGGAGCTGCTGCCTGAAGCAGCCGAAAGGAAGCCAGGCTGCGAGACGGGTAACGGGACCGCTGTTCTGGGGGACTCCTCGGGGTGGCTTCAACTCCCAGCCCCCCTGCCCCAGAAGCCACCCCAAAGCACAGGCTGCAATCCGTTCATCTCATTAAGTCCCTCGAATAAAATGAGTCCAGGGCTCCAAATTTTCCTTTGCAAAACATACTTTTAATAATACCGTAATAGAAAAATGATTCATGCATTTTATTTCCTGTTTAACGCACTTAGGTATTTTTCTAGGATGAGCCTATACCATATATTGTTTTAACAATGAGAAGAAAACAAACATTATTAAAGAGAAAATCGTTCACATAGATTTAAAAAAAAAAAAGAAAAAAAAGACCAACAAAGCACCTCAGGCACAGAAAAGACAAGCTGGAAAGGCTTGTGTCGCCTTCTGGCGTCATCCGCCATCGTTCGCTGGTAATTACTTTTGTCCCTTCAGAGAAGCAAAATATCACAAGTGTTTGGAAAAGGTCTGATGAGTCACCCAGCGCTGCGTGGCTCTCGGCTGCGTCACTCGGCTCCGTGCCGCCTGCGTAAATATTCATAACCTCCCCACTCACCTCCGGCTTGGGAGACGCAGACGGGGGCGGTGCGGGGACCCGAAGGGAAAAGAGCACCCAGGGGAGGGGGCTCGAGCCTGACCCCCCCCCGGGCCCCTCCGCCAGAACACGACCTTCCTGAATCTCGGCCTTCTTCCCACTGTCACCCACCATGCGCAGCTGAGTAATGCTGAAATCCAACCATCAGTATGCAAAACGAGTGAGTTTCCACACACGGACGGGTGTCTAAGTCTCCGCATCTTCTTCCCTGTCTCTGTACTCCAATCTGGAGACTACGAGGAGGGCGGGGAGTGGCGGCAGAGCTATCTGAGGCTGGGGAAAATGTGACCCCGTCCCGTGGCCACCTGCCTGTCTTGGGGACCTCTCTCGGTCTGATGAACTTCCCAGGGCTCCCAGTTCCTATAGGAAAAACTCCAGCTCGCACCCACGCCTCCCTGCAGGGTACCACGCACACACCTCGGCATCGCAGCCCCTCCCCAAGCCAGGTCTTGCAAAATCCCCCGAGGAAGGCAGCGGAAGGCCCAGCGCCCTCCACCCGATCCTAGAGCCCGGCCGCCACTGCGAAGGAGGCCCACGGGCTGGTCTGGACCAGGCGACCTCCCTACGCCCATCTCACCCGAGCCAGGAAAATGGATGGGACTTTGAGTTAAACGCCTCTCCTCACCTGGAACCGAGAGGCGAGTGCCCGAGAGTGCACGGGGGTCATTAATGTCAAAGGAGGACAATTATCCCCCCAAATGTGAGCACATCAGTAAGAATCTGAGAGCAACTTCGCAGGCATGCAGGACGCAATGAGAAACTCCCCGTCACTACTAAGACGTTCGCTGCTGGCTCACCCTGGCCTCTGAGCTTCCTCCCTGGGTGGGGCTTCAGCAAACTCCATCCTCCGTGTAAAACTTACTCCGCACACAAGCCACCGCCACGCCTCCTCCCGGACAGCAACTGCCCATCATCCACCACGGCAGGAGGAAGGAAGCGGGGGCGCAGGGACACGGGAGACCACTGGGGTCTGCTCCGTGGCCTGCCCTTCTCACTGCCCCCGCGGCGTGTCCTCCCCAAACACCTTCCTGGCCCTGCTCTGCGTCAGGCAGGTGGCACCACTGCTTTGAACTTGCATGAACCTGAGCCTGAGCCCCGGGAGAGTCTCCACCCTACTCAAGGCCACCCGTTCAGCCAGCCCCTGTCCCCTGAGCGGCACCCGGCCCATGGGGCGGGAAGCAGCCTGCGTCAGCCCTGCACACCCCACCTGAGCACCCAAGCTACTCAAAAGCCTGTGCACAGCTGGGGCCCTGCCCCGGACGGCCAATTACAGACAGCCGCGTCCAGGGGGTTTCCATTGCAGCAGCTTTCCTGAGCCTTCCCGCCAGCCCTGCACGACAAGGACTGAAGGCCGAGGTACCCAGGAGACTGCTGCCCCAGCAGGGGCTGCACACCAACCCGTGGCCCAGCCAGCCTGGCCCCAGCACCCTCAAAGACAGGTCTCGGGGAGCATTCAGCTTGGCCCAAGACTAAAGTTCCTAGTTCAACAGCTCAAAAGTATGAGTGGTGGCAGGAGGCCACCCAGATCCTGCCAGCAGAGGAAAGCCAGGACAGCACAAGGACGCAAGTCAGGAGGGCGGGGGGCAGGCCCAAACACGCGGCGCCAAGGGCAGCGCTGCAGGGAAGAGCCGGGCAAGGCCGAGAGGGGTACGCTTCACCTCCTGCGACCCACGGGGTCAAGGTGGGAATGGAGAAATGACGCTGTGGGGGGTAACCTCAACTCTTGGGGGCCAACTCTCCCGGCCCACTGATTCTCCAGCAAAGCAAGCACCCGGGTGCCGGAACTCTGCCTTCCGCCTCCTACCCACGGAGTCTGCACCAGCGTGGCCTCGCTCCACACAAGCCACGCCAGCGGGCAGGCCAGAAACCTGCGAACAGGAATTAACTTAATGCTCTGCTTGGCAGTACTTCCCTGGGCCCATCACCCAGCCGTACGGATTCCCCGGAAACCGCCAGCCGAGCACACTGGACTATGGATCGCTGCAGTCATCTTGGGAAGGGGAGGCTCGCCCTGCTAATTCCGCCTCATCCCAGCCAGCTCCACTCTGGGCAACACACGGGCTCCTAAAACAGTGGAGTTAATCAGCAATCTATTAATGGAATCACACCTCCGCATTGATTTTACATTGTCATTTCACAGTGATACCTATCATGTCCCATCTTCAGTTTTAAGCACAGGAATGGAACCCGCAGGGCTGTGCCCGTCCGTGCCCGGTGTGGGCAGCGCTCAGGGTTGCCGCCTCGCTGGTCACACGCGATGACCCTACCGGCCGAGTGGCACCAGCCCCACTGCACAGGAGTCAGCTGGGCAGAGGAAGGGCGGAGGCCAGAAAGAGCCACAGCTCGAATTCGGCCGGGAGCCCCAGTGAGCCCGTAATCCCCCAGGCTTTGGCCTCCCGTGAACTGCCCTGCACGTGGCCACACGCATTTTGGCAGGAAAGGCGGCCCAGTTCCCCTACTCAAGGTGGAGCAGAGCAGGGCGCCCCCTGGACACAGGGAGGAGGCGGACGGGACGGAGGCCTCCCCAGACCAGGGCAAGGAAGGGATTCTTCTTTGTACATCCTTTCATCTCTTTTGAATGTTGTACTAAAAAATTTTAATTCCCCCAACAACTCTGTACTGGGCACTTGGGATACAGAAGCCCAGAGAGGAGAGACGGGTCACAAGTGTAGGAAGGTTCTGCCCTCCGTTTCCCACAGAGAGACAGACCCTTCCGGCCCGAAGGTGCAGCCCCCTCAGGTCCCCTGGCCGACAGGAGAGAGGTCGCCCTCAGGGCATTTTTTTTTTAAATAGCATAACTCCATTAAGAGAAAAACAAGACTGAGGTTTATCACAGACTAACCATCCAGCAAAATGAAGCGCTCAGATTCATATAAAACTTTAGTTTGAAAATTAGTCATGACATCAATGATGGGGCCGACGTTTAAAGAACAGAATGGGACCGAAGGTAAAAATAACCCATAGAGGAAGACGCGAGCTTGTGTGGTGGACTGAGGTGCACGCGCTCCGAGCGGCCGGGAAGGGCCGCGACACCTGGCCGCCTCCACCTCCCCTCACGCTGTGGTCCCCAGCACCGTGTCCCTCGCTGGCCTCCACCCGTGGCACTCTGTCAGGTCTGTGGCTCTGTTCCACAGGGGCTGCAAGCTGTTAGGAGCTTTTTCTCTGCTTGCTTAATGACTTCCTCTGGAGGTCACGTGGAGAGAAAATCGATTCGGAATCTTGACTGCTCATCGCAACTACTCCACAGGAAGGGTCCAGGCCACCTGTAATCCTCTCATTACCTCGTGCACTACAGCTTCTGGAGATCACAAAACTACTCAGCTTAAAAAGGGCCTCGGAGATCACAGGCGAACCTCCGAGTCTGGCAAACCAGGGACACGAGGCCTGGAGACTGACTGCTGACCTGCCGGAGCCCGCGCTGAAACAGGTGCGGGCCACTGGCCACTGGCAGCCAGCTCATCACTCCAGCCAGCCCCACGTCCCACCTGTCTCACCCCTGTCCACGGCAAAAACCATGGAAAGAAATGAGTCACCCCTCCCCAGCTCAGGCCTGTAAAGTCAGGAGGCTGCCTTCTTAGGAGAAAGCAACAACAAAGAGAAGAGGGGAAGTATCCGGAATAAAGGCTGTCCTTCCGACGTGATGGATGGAAAGCTTCGCGGAGGGAGATGGAACAGGGCGCGATTACACCGAGGTAATAACAGCTGTCACACATCACTACCTTCCGACAGAGGGCACTTGGGAAGAAGTTACAAATAGAAAGCCTTCCCTCCACCTTCCGAGGGGCAGAATAATAATTCACCTGAATTGTCAAGATCTGTTCCGGGCGGCATCTGTGCAATAAAGCGAGGTTCAGAAACCCTCCCGTGCCATTATGGGCCCTGACGGGAGGAGCAGTAATAACCGGGTTTTAAAAGCCTCACACGATTGAGCCAAAGTACTTTCGGCACTTTACTCCTCCTTCATCAGCACCTACCAACGCCCGCTGTACCCCAGGAGGGCCACCGAGGAGCGCCAGACGAGACTGCCCCCTCCCGGGTGTCCCCACCATGAGTGACACCCGAGCCCCGGATCTCCGGGGAGCCGATGATGATGAGAGCCGCAGGAGAAAAGCAGCCGAGCTGAGAAGCACAGCAGGGGCACGGGAGGAGCGGCCAGAGGGCGCAGATCGGGTTCCGGGGGGCATGGGGCCCCAGGGACTGCTGCCCCCTGCTGTCCATGCCCACTAACGCATTCCCATTCCTCTAGAACCAGAAACACAGTCGAAAGCACATCCCCCAGATTTAAACGTATTTTTTTAAAAGACCACAGGATGTGCTGGTGCAAAGTCATGCGGGACAGGTTGCAGCAGGGTGCGGAAATGGACGACGCGGCGGGGGGGACTCAACTGGAGGCAGCCCCAAAGGGCAAGGACCTGCCCGCAGGTACGGGCAGGGTACTCAGGGCCACCTGTGCAGGAAGGCCCGGACTGTGGGGACGAGGGGGAGGCAGGGTGGGCAGGCCTGCCCGGCAGGCAGGGAGAAGAGTGGCCACTGAAAACACCATCAGGTGGTGAGGGAGGCGGGATGGGGCTGGGGCCCAGGGCGGTGGGCAGGTGCCGGGCGCAGACTCCATGAGGGCTGGCTCCCCGAACCCCCGGGAGAGGAGGGGGCCCCCAGCACCCCGGGAATGGGCGAGCAGCCGCGATGTGCCCCGGAGGCCTGGAGGAGATATTATTGCGAGACAAAAACTGAATTATGAAATCCGCAAGCAATAATTAGTTTAAATTACTACTTCTACTTGAATAATTAAACACGCTTATTTTCACTCACTGATGTTTTATTCATTACCATACATCTCTCCTGAAAGTTGTTTTTAAAGTGAATATTCTTTTATTCGCAAAGATCCCACAGAGATTTACTATGCTAATTTCGAACCCTTCCTCTAAAATAAAAACAATAACAAAACACTCCCAGATTATCACCCATCAGTCGCTGCCATGTGGGGTGCACTAGAAACTGAAGTCAGAGCAAGGGGCTGGAGAGACCGTGGGGGGCTGGGATGTTATTCACACGCCACAGCGCCCCACTGAAAGGCCGAGGTTTAAATGCGCCCAAAGTGATTATGAAAATGAAAAGACCCAAGTGCAGGAAGAGCATTTAGGCACAGACGGAAAGGGCCTGGGCTTTTTATCACATCCCCTATTAATGAAAATGTTTTTGCATTTCCACAAATAATGTTTGAATTTTATAACTCTTATTTTTACACCCCGGAGCCACGACACATATAAGCATAGTAGGAATGAAGCTTAAGGTTTTCATTAAACAAAGTTACCTTTGGGAATAAGGACCAACTTAAACATAACCCGGGAGCTAACTCTTCCCTGCTGGGCCATTAGCTGGTGCTGCCTGAATGGCAAAACTCCAAATCCCAGCTAATGCCAACAAGCTGGGTCTAAGTCAGACCCAGAACGGGACGGCTGCCACCGGGCGTGAGCCAACTCGGCTGAGGGCCTGAGCCAACGGCTCTCCACGGAGATCGCAGAGCCTCGTTAACGTGCAAACCAGCAGTTTCCGGCTGACTGACAGCAGCTGGACCCTCTGGGTCGACCATGGTGACAGGCAACAAAGACATGTCACGGGGGTCCAGTGCCCCAGCCAGCGAGTCCTCCTTCAACATCTGCTGGAGGAGTGTCTGAATTTTTAAGGCCCCAACCAGACTTCCCTTTCCCCAGCACCCCGTTCCCTCTTCCCAGTAACGGAACCAAGACGCGCGACCCTCCCAGCCAGTGCCGGTGTCACCGCTGGGGCCGAAGCCCACCACCCTGGCCCGTTATTTTCCCTGGGTTGATAGAAGTAAACTGGGGTGAGGTTTTGGTCCCCCCACCACCACCAGGTTGTAAACTGTCTTCTAGAAAGACAGGAAAGTGGCTTTCTTAAATTCTGAAGTTTCCGAATGAAAAATGAGCATCTACTGAACAGGATTATGAGCTGCAGCGTGGGCCTGGACCCTGGAAGACGAGGGGCCTCCCAGAGGCCACGGGCCGGGGCTTGGCTGGTTCCAGAAGTCAGATGCGTCATCGTCCTCAGAAGCATCGGGAACGCAGAGCTTCTGCTAGGCTTGTGTTTCCGTGGCAACAACTCCACCGGCCTGTTGCAGGGGAAGGTGCCGGAAAGGGAGTTGGGAACAGAGAGGGGACAGAGAGCCGGAAGAGGAGAGCAAGGAGAAGAGGTGGAGGTGGCGGGCAGGGGGCAAGGAGGAGGGCAAGAGGAAGGGGGAGCAGGAGGGGAAAGCTGCGGGAGGGCAGGCGGAGCGGGAGCCGCGCTGGGAAAGTCACCCACGCACGTGCATCGCTCTGCACGCGGCCAACGCTCTAGTCTCACTCATTCAACACCACACGCTTCCCCTCCGTGACTGCCTCGGGACACACTCGATTACCCGGGAAACCGCGGCAAAGCTGCGTGAAAACCTCCATGCAGCGAGCTGCTAAATCCAAACTCTCGACAGCAGCCCCAAAGGCTGACTGGGATCCACTCTGGAGGAGGAAGGGAAAGGGAAAAGGAAGGAGAACTCGGCCCCTGAAAACAGCTAGCACTCAGGGCCAGGCGCCCTGGGCACTCTCTCCCCACCTCAGCGGTCCCGGCCAGGACTTCGCAAGGAAACAGCTCTTGAAAGAGGTCCAGTATGTCAGTAGCTTAAGCGCCTGCCTGGCAGGTACGAGGTTGTGAGTTCGATCCCCAGTACCAGCAAAAAAAAATAAAAAAAAAAAGATGTGCAGTATGAGGTTGGCTGCCACATCAAGGCTCTTGTCCCCTGAAACAGGATTCAGCTAGGGGCCGGGGCAAAGATTGCATGGTACAGGGGACTCAGGGTAAGGGGCCAGGGCAGACCCCAGTCCTCCTCCCAGCACCCCGCAAACATGTCACCCATTGCAGTAACGTGAGCCCTTGTGATGTAAGCCGGTATCCAGGCACCCTGTGTGGGACCCAGGAAACGGGAGGAGGATGTTAGCGGAGGAACTGGTGATGCCCAAATCAAACGCACGGTCCAGTTAGCAGAGCTGCACCCAGGCTGATTTCTCAGTCTTGCAAATACACCAGGATTATGTAAGATGTCAACACGGGAGAAGTCGGGGGAAGGCTACAGAAGAACTCTCTGTATTATTTTCACAGTGTTTCTATAAACATGAAACTTTTTTTCTAAGTTTAAAAAAAAATAACTCTCTTGTCTTTCTCACAGTGACTTGATCTTTCTTATATAAAAACCAATGCCCTGGACAGGGCCTAACTCCCATCAAGTTCCACTGCAGTGCCGGCTGAGCTGTCACGGCGAGGCTGCACTCCTGCGGCCCAAGTGAATCATTACACTCCAAGTGTGTTAGCGGCGCCTCCTCCCGCCAGGGCGTGAACACGGGCACGATGGGCCCGCGTGCCTCAGGGCACAAGAGCTGTGACCTGGCAGCAGGACTCGCGTCCTGAAGATCAGGGACTCAACCCCCGTGCCACCAGGCCCCTGCGCTTGTGCAGCCAGCCGGCTGGCCAGCCTCCTCTAGTGGTCCCCAGCCGGCAGAGAGGCCGTCCACGCCTCAGCGGCTCCCCCGGCTCTGTCTCCTCTCTATGCGCCCCCCTTCTGAGCAGCCACCGTGTGACCCAGCCACCTGCCGCCACTTCGGACCAAGGCCGAGACTCCGCGATCAGCTCACATCCCGCGCCCACCCTGGGACCAAGTTCCCTAACAGGCACCGGATGAATGGGCTGCTATGAGTCAAGCAGGCGGGCAGTTCCTTGAAAAGAGAAAACACCAGTTAAAAAATACATACAAATATATATATTTATTTTAAAAAAAAACACACCTTCTAGCTTCTGGGAAAAGGTCAGAAAGATTCTATTTGTGAGCCGTGAAGAAAGTAAACCCTTCTAAAAGAAACAGGTTCTGTCATAGAACGACAGGTCCATTCCCACAGACAATATAAACGCTATACAAGTATCCTCTTCCGACCGGGAAGCTGAAAAGCTTTTCAAAGGTTTTCGTTTCCTTGACAACTGCATTGCTGGAGACAAGCAGGGAAATAATTAAAAAGTATGTTCCCTTTGCTTGGAACTCCGTAAGTGTTTTTAAGCAATAATGAACAGGCCACATCCAGCGCCTTGGGTGCGGGGAGGCCCCCAACGGCAGCCTCCTCTGCCTGCAGCACCCCAAAGTCAGCCCAGGTGAAGGGCCCGAGCCCACCCAGGTCAAATTAACAACACAGGCCCTATCCAAGGCCGGGTCCCTGGCCAAACAAGGCACGGATTGTCACAGCAGTTCTTGGAGCCCAGTATGACTACTGCCACTTGGCAGGAAAGAAACCAAGGCACAGAATCGAAAAGCACAGCCCAGGCAGGCGGGCCAGGCTGCAGGCTGGCTGCGTCCCACCCACAGGAGAGCCCGAGGCCCCTCCAGAGGCCGAGTCCCAGAAAGCACCCCCTCCCCTCGGGTCCCCAGCCTCACGGGGCGCCCAGGACGGGATGGCCACTGCCCTGGCCCCAGGGAGGCCCCCGCGATGGCTTCTCTCAGGACGGAGGCCTGCGCCGCTCTCGGGGGATTTACCCGCTTCCTTTGCCCTTTGGGGCGGCTCCTAATGGCCCGTTTTGTTTCCACCGTGTTCCTGTGTTAGTATCCTTGATGGTAAGCTTCCTCAAGTCCTGTCTGGATTTATGATTTATAAATAAGTAATAAACACACAGGAACGGCAACACCAGCCCAGGATCATTACCTGGGAACAGAAACGTAAGCATGTCAGCGGGCGGGACACCACGACACCTTCATCGTCTGAGGCCATGCTGGACAGACAGACCCCTTCCCTGGGGCTGCTCCCCTCTGGGACCGGGAGTGAGAGGTGGGGCCAGCGAGCAGGCTGAGCTATCCCGAGATCTGCCACTGTCCCGAGGCTCGAGGCCGCCCACGGCAGGAGGGCGGGGCGAGCGAGTTCACTCGTTCACCCCCAGGTGTCTTTCAAACTCCTCCTGTGTGCCAGCTCTAGCTCTCCCCCAGAAACTGGAGTCACAATTAGGGGCAAAACGTGTTCCCTGCCACGGCGGCACCTGCCAGACAGCTTGTCTACAGGTGAGCTCGAGACTCAGAAGGATGAAGGGCCTGCCACAGTCAGCTTCCGGCCCTTCGGTGCCACAAGCAGGGAGGTATCTCCAACAGCCCCAGCAGCAGAGGCGGGAAGGGCTCAGTTCAAACGCCAGCTCTCTCTGCCTCTCTCTGGTCCTCAGTCTTCTCATCTGTGAAATGGGCCTAAGGGTGCTCCTGCGGAAAAGCCAGCCAGCTAGCACTAGGGGGTGCCTAGGACTCGTGCTGGCATCTCCCCCAGACTCCTTGGCATAATCCTCAAGAGACTGAGGTGGACACATTCATTGCTGCCGGTTTACTGGTGGGAAAATAATGTCCTAGAGCGAGACCCAAGCAGCTCCTGGGCCACGCAGCAGGGCGTGCGGAGCCAGGCTCCTGGGCTGAGCCGTCCCCCGAGGGCTGCATCTCCGAGCAGCAGCTGCCACTCCCGCACTGCTGGGCTGGAAAATGAGAAGCTAAGCCAGGAGCACCTGCCCACAGCGGCTGCTGCAGCCCGCGGGCGCACGGATTACACCTTCCCAGGGTCCAGGCGACTGGGGCAAATTGGATCTGGGCTGTGAGCGCTCAGGAACGCGGCTTAGCAGGCAATTACAGAGCGAGCCCAGGCTCAGAGCGCCTGGTAATTCCTCCCATTTGTTAGAGCTTTACAGTTTACAGAGTGGCTTCACACATCCAACCCGCCCGATCCGTACAGCCCCAGAGGTCATTATTTCAAGGAGAAGAAGCCGGAGCCCAGAGAACCCAGCACGGGACGGCCCGACTATGGCGCAGGTGCGCAATGCCAGCCTGGCCGAGGGCCTGGCACTGCGCGGGGTGCGGGGCAGAGGCAGTCCCCAGAGCGGCACCTGGCCAGCACGGTGGCCTTTCCGCAGGCACATGGAGCCCGAGCCCAGGGCCAGAGGCTGCCGGTTCCTCCCCAGAAACCAGCCCAGGGTCCCCTCCTTGCCACGCTGCCACCCCAAGTGCTGCTTCTGCCCCCAGAGCCAAGTCCCGGCAGGGCTCCAGGGCCCAGCACATTTGAGGACACACTTGGAAGGGAGAGAAAGAAGGGGAAAAGAGGCCGGGAGGAGGAAAACAAACAACTTCTCTAACCAAAGGTTACAATGAAAATGTGTTTTAATTTGTGTTTTTGTACCTTTCAAAATAACACTTCAACCAGTTGGGAGAGAGACCACTTGTGTTTATAAAAGCTCTCCTGTTTCCCTACAGTCCTCCGGGCTCTGTAAACACGCTGCCAGGCGGGAGGGAGAAATTGCTACTCAGGAAACTTTTAATACTAGCATGTATGCGAATTAGAATTCTAAACCCAGCAGGTTAAAAATGTTCTGAAAGCAATTTTGGTGTTAGTCTAAATAATTATAGATCGAGCTCACTTAGATAAGGGCCTTTGCCCCCTCCGGGCTCCAAGGGAAAATTCTAGGCATGATAGTTAAGCAAAATAGTTGGTTATTACGTGGGCTTTACCGTGACAGCGCAAATTGGTATAATCTTTTTGGAAAGCAATCTGACGGGAGACATATCGGGACCCATGAAAATGTACAACCCCGTGACCCTGCAGCCCCACTTCTGGGAATCAATCCGAAAGAAATAATCCAACAGAAAAGGGTTTCATGGATGAAGATAACCACTTCAGCATTATCTATAATAGCAAAAATTAGAAACTACCTAAGTGTCCAAGGGCGGCTAAGTAAATTACAGTTAATCAACTCGCTAGAGCGTCCTGGAACCAGTGAAAATTGCCGGCCCTCAACCAGGCAGAGGCGGCTGGGGGCGCAGGCGGGCAGGGCTGGGGGAGAATGTTAAGTGGGGAGCGGACTGGAAAGGGACGGGAGGGGTGCGGGGTGATTCGGCTGGAGGGGGGCTCCGCCATCTGTAATGCTGCTAAGCCGCCTTCAGGAAAGGCAGGGGAAGACGCACAGGACCCTCCGAGTGGTGTTTCTGTTGCATAGTTTGCAAAGCTACCCTGGCAGAAGGAGGTGCAGGCAGGGCTGGGGCGGGGACTACTCGCCCCGGCCCCAGAGCCAGGACTCGATGCTGGTTTTACTGATCTGATAGTCACATCCCCCCAGATGCGATTCCAGACGTTAGCCAGGGGTCCCCAAACCTTCTGGCCCCTCTGGTGCAGTCTGAGATAGCTGAGGAGCCCTGGGTGCCACCGGCCCTGTGCGTTAACCGCTATGGCTGTCGACATGCAAACAGACGCCATCTAAAACTATTTCACTTGTGTAAATGATCGACCCTCGACGCTTTAATGTAAATAATATATTTCTTATCAAAATAACTAGATTTTCCAAGATTAAAAAAAAAAGCTCGAAGACGCTGTTGGCGTTTCTACAGAGCTCACTGCTGCGGGCCCCAGCTCTGCTCCTGGGTCTCATCTGCTGCGGCGGCACACGGTTCGCGGCCTCTAGAAAACGCCATCTCCGCTCAGCAGAGAATGGGCCAGAAAAAGGCAAATAACTTCTAGGTGCTATTATGAAAATAGTTTTGACCCGCTGAAAGGGTCTCCAGGCCCCCTGGGGAGTTAGCAGACCACACGGAAACCACTGAAATAAATTACAGCATTAAAAACTGCGGCCGCGGGGCGGGGGGGGATGGAAAATCAGACATATGGTGGCCGCCGAGCTGTGCTGAATTGGTTTTGTTTTGAAGGCTGGACGAAAATACACCCAAAAGTCTACAGTCATTGCCTCCGGGTGGAGAGACGACAGGCATATTTTTTCTTCTTTATACCTTTCTGTTTTGCCCATAGAATTATGTGCATTTCTTTTATGGTCAAAAGCAACATTTCTTTCTCGAGCAAAGGTTCGGTTAGCCACGGCATGCCCGCGCCCTGCGGAATACACCAGGCGGGAAGAAGGTCATTTTAAATCGTTAGTAGCCAGCGTCAGCGCGGGGCAGCGTTGGGAAGCAGGGGAGAGGGATGCAGTGCCTCTCCTTCTTAATACGCGGATTGATTCCCAGTACCCGCACACATCCATCACGGTGGCACCCAGCCTGCCTGGGACCCAGTGACGAGAACTGAAACTGGCTCAAGCTAATCACTGCTAGATGAAGGTCAAATATAGGTGACTATTTATCAGATCACCGGGTGGAGGCACACGCCGTGGGCTCCAAAGCTCCGGGACCGCCGCGAAGGGAGACGGCAGACTCGACTGCAAAAGAGGTTAAGTTTCCCCGCTTAAAAAAAAAAAAATTAATAATGAAATATGAAAATGCAAAGTCAACAGGCCAGGGGAGAAAGCGGAGTATGACACAGAGGCAATGTAAATCGCCCGAGCAGAGGAAGGCCAAGACCACAGGAGATGAGCGGACAGGAACCGACACGACGAACGCTCACTTAGCATTCCCGGGGTGCCCAGCAGGGTCGCACAGGGTCTGCTACAAATGAACTCATCGGTCCCCCAACAACGAACCATTCAGCTGGCAGGCGTCTGAAGAACGTACGCCGGCGAGGGCCGCAAACGGAGCGCTGAGTGGCCACCGGGACGCGGCCCGCGCGTGGGGAGGGAAGCACGCGGCTGAGACGTCAGAGAAAACCCGGGCTGCGGGACAGGAAGGGGGCCGCCCAGAGCACCAGGCCCTCGTCCTCCTCCCTAGCCCGGTGCCGGGAGGGTGGCAGCGGCCATGAGCCACGGGGGGCACAGGAGGGTCCTCTCCGGAAGGTGACCAGGCTGAGAGACGGTCACATCGGGGGGCCACAGTGAACACAGCCTGCCGCCCGCTGACCCCACGTCACGACGCCGGGAGGAGCCCGAGTGTGCACGCACACACACGTGCACAGGGTCAGCCCTCCAGGGCCTCCGCGGCGAACATCTCTCCAGCGGCCCAGACGCCGACAGGGAAAGACCACAGAGCCGGCAGGGACAGAAGCACCCCAGTAAACACGGGGCGGCTTCCAAAGGCCCAGACGGCGGAGCCAGGGCCTCTGGGGGAACAGCTGAAGACCGCCCTGCCACACTTCAGACAGCTGCGTCCCCCGGGAGCCGGGGACCGCGCTCGGAAGGCACCAGGGACATCTCCTGGGGGTGAGCTGTACTTTCATGAACAAACTGAAGTATGGCAGCAAAAGCACACAATCTGAAGAACAGAAAAACAATTAAAGATAAGGCGGGGGAAAATCTCACAGAAAAATCAAACAGAAAGGCAGAGAGAGACAGAAAATAAGAGAAAAGATGAGAAACCTACAACTCAGTGCAGGGCTATTCAGAGCTGCTGGGTCACTGAAGACTGAGACTCAAGGTCTTGGCAGGAGAAGCCCAGGCACCCCGCTGTGCGGGCCCTTCCCTGGGGAGACACAGCCAGAGGAGGCGGGGCCCACGCAGAGCACAGCAGGGGCCCCGCTGGTTCTGGGTTCTAAAGCTACATCCACCGGCAGATGAATGGATAAAGAAAGTGGGGTATTCACAACGTGGGAGAAAATGTTTGTCAGCTGTTCCTCACAGGATTGCTATCGAGAACATATAAAGAACTCAAAAAAATCAGTCTTCCCAGATTTAAAGACCGAATCCAAAAATGGGCATCTGAGATGAACACACACTTCTCAGAGAAAGAAGTACAAGCAGCAAATAAATACGTGAAAAAATGTTCAACAGCACTGATCATTCGAGAAATGCAAATTAAAACAACACTGAGATCCCACCTCACCCCGGAAAGGATGGCTATTATCAAGAAATCCACCAATGACAAATGTTGGCGGGGCTGTGGGGGAAAAGGAGCCCTTCTCCACTGCTGGTGGGCAAGGAGACTGGTGCAACCACTGCGGAAATCAGTGCGGAGAGTCCTCAAAAAACTAGGACTAGAGGTCCCATTTGACCCAGCTATTGCCCCTCTGGTCATTTTCCCAGAAGCATTAAAAACATCATACCACAGAGATATATGTGCACTCATGTTTATAGCAGCACAATTTGGAATAGCTAAATCTTGGAAACAACCCAAATGCTCATCGACTGAAGAATGGATAAAAAAGATGTGGCATTTTTATACAATGGAGTACTACTCAGCCATCAAGAAGAATAAACTGGAGACTTTTATAGGTAAATGGATGCAACTTGAGACCATACTCACTAGTGAAATAAATAAGACACACATGTGTAAACATCGGATTGTCTCACTAGTATGAGCTGAAAAAACAACATATATATGTGTGTGTGTATATATATTATATAAAAAATAGTTAAGATGGTTACACTACTGATTTCTCTGAGTTCACTAAAGAGAAAGACTTGTGCTGATATTGTTGGGACAAGCAGATGTCTTGTGCTCTGGGTGAATGATTTGGGGATGACAATATGTGATGTATGTACCATTGTTGCCCCCTGATTAACGTGTTTCGAAATTTTGGGGTTTTTCCTTCATTTTTTTTCCTTGAAATAAAATGGATTTGGAAGAAAAAAGAAGAAGAAAGTGGAGTATTTAAACACAGCGAAGGGCCGAGGATATAGCTCAGCAGCACAGCACCTACCTGGCAAAAGTGAAATTGTGAGTTCAACCCCCGGTACCCCCCAAAAAAGGTGGAATATTACTCTGCCAGAAAGAAGGATAAACCAGAGTCCTTTGTAGGAAAATGGAGATCATAATGTTAAGTGAAACAAATCAGACACAGGAGCGTAAATATAGCAGGCTTTCTCTTACACGAGAAACAATCTATAAATAAAGAGCAAAATTAAAGATAGGTAATAAGAAACCAGGAGATTAATATTTTGCAAATGGGAAGAGGACCAAGAGATAGAGGGAGGTGAGAGGAAGGAGACCTATGAAGAATTGGGATGCCTCATGCGCACGCGCCAATTCCCCACGAAATGGGATCGTTACCAACACAAGGGTGGACGCATAGAGATCCAACAGGTCCTCCCCCCGGATGGAGCCGCAGGGGGCGCGCTGGGTGAGCCCCGATCAGGGGGCCGGGGCAGCCAGGCCTGGGGGGCTGCCGGCCCTGCTCACAGCCCGCACGGGACCCAGGACAAAGGGCACCAGAGCCCGCAGGAGGGCAGAGGGCTGCTCACTGCTCTGCCTCTCAGGGAGAAATACCAGCAGCTCAGGGGCGACTGACCATGCCCACATTCCCAGCGCGGGTCACAAAAGCCAAGCGCAGGCGTGCGTGCGGGCAGAGCTCGGGGCCCCGCCTGGGGGGCTGGAAGGAAATGGGTGCAAAACGTCCCTGATGGTTCTGCTTGCACAGAGGACCTCTGATTAATCATTTCTTTTTGACCATTTTCTTGCATTTTTCCCTAACATCTCCCACTTTTCTGATATGGAAAATTAAATCTAACACAACTCATTTTTCAAGAAGGTTTGAAAAGGAGGCTGCCGTCCGCGGCTGGGCACTCGGCGGGCCCCTTTAAGAGTCTTCCATGTCCAAGTTTTAAAAGCAGCAAGAAATAATTTACTAGACCGTCTCGCCTTCTAAGTGTGCCAATTTCGCAATCTGCATTTTTCAATTACATTAAAAGCATTTTTCCAAATTGCTCAATTCTTCCCTTAATGACACGGGATAAGACTGGAGGAGCCGCTCCCCCTCCCCGCCCCGGGGACGGAGTCCGCGCTCCAGCAGGTCCCCCCGGGCTCCCCACTGCTCTCGAGGCCGCCAGGGGCACTGAGAGGGCTGCGCTGCCCCCTGCCCTCCAGCCCCGAGGGTGCGGAAGGTGACAGGGAAGAGCGGCGTGGAAAACCCTCCGGCTCAGCTGTCGCCCGGCTTGCGGCCACCTCTGGGACGACTCTGACGACGTCTGCTTTCCCTGGAAGGCGGAGGGGCGGGGCACACAAGGTGTCCAGAGCTGGGCGCCCCAGGACAAGTGTCTTCCCCTCTCTGGGCTCATCAGACGGAGACGGAACGAGCAGATAGCTGCGTCTCTCCCCGCGCTGAGGTGCACACCCTGCGCCCCCCGCCTTCACCTAACCACCCTCCGCGCGCTGCTAAACACCAAGCGCCCCCCAGGGCCCCGGCCTCCCGGCCACGATTGGCCTCGTGCCTGCTCGGAATACACCACCGGGCAGCTGCATACGCTCCGCTTCTCTCCATCTCGCAAAACCCATCAGGAATTATCCCTTCAACCCCAACTAAACCCCGCGCTGGCACGCGGGCCCACCAAGCCCTCGTCTTGGCGTGGGAAATGCAGCGCTGTCTCCCGAGGTCCCTAACACGATCAGAGGCACTAACAGTGACAGACCCACGGGACTCGGCGATAAATAAAAACACAAACCCCAGCCACCGCGGAAGCCGGAAACGGTCGCCCTTTCCTAGGGCGCCACCCGCCGAGGGCGCAGGCTTCCCGCCCGATTGCAGAGGGGCCGCAGGGGGGCTTGGGCGCTTCCTGCTCGGGCTCTGGGGTCGCGCGGCCAGCTTCCCATCTACAAGGCCCTTCACCTCTCCGTGCCTCGACTGCCTCCCCTGTGAAATGGGAGTGAATGTCCCGGGCCTCCCCGGCTGAGCCTCCTGGGTGACCCGTGTTCTCTCCAGGAGTTTCTGGCCAATCCGTACGAGCACAAGGGAAGCCGGGGCACGTTTCTTCCGCCAGACCGACTCCACCCACCCACAGCGAGCGCCCGTAGTAGCCGCCACTGTCCCACGCTGCCCGTGCGGGCCCAGGGGATCAGAGGCCAAGCGGTCTCCCCACAGCCACACAGCGCGACCTGGTGGCAGCCTGGAAAGTCTGCTGATCTCTGTGGGCTCCGCTCGCCGCCCACGAGGGCCGCAGCGAGAGCCTGCATGTGAATCGAAGCCCGTGGCAATACCATCAAGGCAGCAAAAAGACAACATTCGTGTTTAGCCATGTTCCCTGCAGTACTGATCACTTTGAAAACGAGAACAGTCAATTACGAGCAACAACACGAAAGTGACGGAGTCCGGAATTTGAGACAGTCACAAAAATACGTTTGGGGACGCTTTTTTGCTTTTTGGTGTTTTTTGTTTTGTTTTGTTTTGTTTTTCCAGGACTGGGAATGGAACCCAGGACCCTACACCTGCTGGGCAAGTGTTCAGTCACAGAGCTGCACCCCCAGACCTAAAACTTCACTAAGAAAAATTCTCGCCGACCCAGAGGGCACTTCAGGAAGACAGGCTGGGGATTCACCACCATCCCTGCTTTCCTCCTTCATCCTTTATTTTTCATCTTTGGAGTTTCTTACAATAAGCATCTACTGCATTCCTGATCAAAACTGCAAAGGCTTAGGAGGCTGAGGCAGGAGGAGCACCGTGAGTTCAAAGCCAGCCTGAGCTACACAGGGAAGCCCTGTCTCAAAAACAAAAAAAAAAAAAAAAAAAAAAACACAGCTGGGCGTAGTGCTACACGCCTGTAATCCCAGCACTCCGGAGGCTGAGACAGGAAGATTGTTGCAAATTCGAGACCAGCCTGTGCTACAAAGTGAGCTCAAGGCCAGCCTGAACTGTATAGTAAGACCCTGTCTCAAAAAGACAGAAAAAAAAAAAAAAACCTGAAACGGTTTTGTAAGTACTTTAAGGCAACTTGTTATTGAAAAATGGCACCTACAGCAAATCATTCCACAAAGCAAACTGCTTTTTGATTGAAGGACCCTGTGTGGTTAAGGTGCAGGAGCGCAGGTCCCCGGGTGGCAGCGGTCCTAGGCCGTCCCCCCAGGGCCTGGCACTGGGCACGGCGCAGGGCAGCGAGGGGAGCTGGCTTTCGCCCTCCAAAGAGGCGTCGAGTCTCGATCCTGCCTCCAGGTACGGTGGGGGCGCACACGGCCGCCCCACTGCGGGACGCCTGGCCCTGCCCTGGGCGGCAAGGGCTCCCCGGGCGGGGCCAGGGGGTGGGATTATGAGTCATTGTTTTATTTCACTTAATTGCTCTGGCTGTAAATTTTTCAGAACTAATATAAGCATATTTTACAGCTCACAGAACATTTAGAACATATGAAAATAAGTCTCTTTCTGCGGTAATGTGTCCAAATTGAAATTTATGAATTCCAAGGCCCCCCTCCGGGAGAGGAGGGAACGGGCCCTCCCGGTTCCGTGGATTCGTCAGGAGGTTTGGGTTGTTTTCATCTCCTCCCGGTAAACGCTGCCTCCAAGCAGGCTTCTCCGGGTTCTGGAAGCCGGGGCGCCGCCGACACGAAGGCCTGCAGTGCCCCCTAGCGGCGCGCGGCAGCCGCGCAGGCAGCGCGCGGTCCCCCTCCCCCACGCTCGGCAGCAAAGCCCGCGCCGCGCGTTCGCGTCTCTGCTGATCCCCGACGTGGACCAACCGTGGTGCCAGGTGCCCCGGGGACCACAACCGCGGGCCCGGCGTGGTTCCCCTCCTCCGGAGGCGCCGGGGCCAGCAGCTACTCCCGCGGTGAGGAAGCCGACTGCGGAGCCCAGGGGTGCATACGCGGGGTGCCCGCCGCGCGCCTGGCACCGCCGGGGAACCCACTTCGGTTCCTTCACAGAAACCAAGCCAGGCGTGCGTGATTACCTCTGCTTCGCGGGGACAGTCGGGCCCACCTGTCCACGGGAGGCTGAGGCAGGAGGATCACCTTGAGTCGTGACCAGGCCTCAAAAAATAATCCGCAAACCAGGGGAGGCTCCAAACCGGACTCTGGGGGTTCATGTTGCCAAAGGACCCGGGCACTGGACACTGGATGACTCGCCCCACAGAGGATTCTGCCCCATGGCGCAGGAGAGCCCGGATCTGCACCACGCCCAGAGAAGGGGGGCAAGGGATGTGCTCTGCCCGCCAGTCACCTCCAGGCCACCCCTAGGCTGCCCCCGAGAGCCGGGCAGGGACGGGCAGGGCCACCTCCGGCCCCAATCCCGGGTCTCGGACGCCCAAGGGCCGCCTGCGCCCCGGCCGGGCCAGCGGCGCCCTCTGCTGGTCACGGGGATCCCCATGAGCCGCCCGCACCCGCCCGCATCCAGCACCGGGCTTCAGCTCCCACGAGCTCTGCTCTGAGCCGCTGGGACCCTTCCCTCGGGGACCCCGACTTCCAGGGCGGACCCAGCAGACAGCACGGGCCCCGCGTGCCCTTGCTCAGGGCCGGAGCCAAAGCCCCGGGAGGAGACGCCATAAGGACGTGAGCTGGGGACGGGGCTGTCCTTGGCTTCCAGGGCCCCAGCTGCGGCCCCTCCAGATGGCGCTGCGTCCTCTGGGCCCGCGCAGACCCTCGGGAAGAACTGAGAGGCCAGGACTCGGGATCCCGGCCAGGAGCCTTGAGCACAGGTGAGGACTTTCTCAGCGCTCCCAAGCGCGCAGGAAGTCACACCCCGAGTCCACAGAGGGGGTCACGGCACATGAACAGCCTTCTGCACAGCAAAGGAGACCACCCGCACAGTGAAGAGGCCAGCGGGCACTGGTCACGGGGCGCAGGCTACGCTGCTACAATAGCTGGAATACATAAAGAACTCACAAAAAGTAGACCCTCAAAATAAAAGACCCACTCAAAAGGCGCCTGCCGGGCGTGGTGGCGCATGCCAGTAATCCTAGCATGCGGAGGCTGAGGCAGGAGTATCCTTGCAAATTAGAGACCAGCCTGGGCTACAAAGTGAGCTCAAGGCCAGCCTAAACTGTATAGTGAGATCC
>RJWM01028489.1:0-25565 GCA_004363535.1 Dasyprocta punctata
TATTTATTTGTCTTGATGTATACATTTAAGAGCTCACTAAGCTGCCTTTCAGATGATGAAAAAATGACACCCACATTAGTTTTGACTGTTGCTTTTCATGGGAAGCTCACTTTAGGTTTACCATCCTTGCCTTTCTGATATATAAGTTGGGAAATAGTATCTTCTGCAATCAGTACAAAATTTCATCAATATAGCCAATATTCATTGTTAGTATTTTTAGGCTATCCAAACACTGTAAATATTTTTTTCTTAATATTTTCAGAAAATTTATTTGTTTGGCTTCACATTTACTCAAATATGAACACTTGGCATTATTTTAATTTTGCTACATATGCATATCCCACCAATAGACACACTACCTTTGCTGTATATTTTGCCCAGCAAAACACCAAGGATGTTTATTGTTCTCTAGCTCCTCACATTTTCACTGCCACATAGGAATGAAAGGAATATGTAATAAAAAGATGTACATCATCCCAAAGTTGATGATATTTAAGAATATGCTGCAATCTCAGTCGATAAAGAATAAATCTATAAGCACACAGTATGACCCACACATGATATCTACCAGGGTGTAATAGAATCAGATGAAACTATCTTTGCTCCCAGTACTACCTATTACAATAGGAAATGTCAATTTCTAGTCTCTCCTAGTCCCAGAGCCTTGTGCAGTATTTTTTATTTCTATTCTTCCCCCCCAAAAATACAAATTTTAATTTTTTATCTAAACACATATTCAAATGAAAGAAACACTAATTCTTTCCTTTTCTCACCACCCAATTTGTCAGTTATGTTACAACTGATGCTTACTAATTGGAAGTGTTGGACATTATTTCTGGAAAGTGTTCGTAAAGAGAGGAACACTCCTTCTCACACATGCTCATCATTTCGAAGGTGCTCTTGTTACTGTAACTGGCTGTAATCAGCTGCCATGGGCTTTGAGGTAGACGCTAAGTTTAGGTCAGAGAGATGGACAAGCCTGGACTTTGGCATTCACAGGCCTTCAGTTTCAGTCACTGAACACCAAAATATAGAGAAAAATAATCTTTTATCTTTTTCAATTCACTGAATTTCTTATTTCATGTCATTCACAGATAAGCTAAACTTCACCAATATCAAATTTAAAAGTTACATGTGGGGTGCTACTCAACACAGAAATTTAAAAGCAGGGTACTCAATTAGTGGGCAGAACTCACTTAGCTGATGCACATGGAAAATGTACTTTGTAGGTCAAAATGCTTAAATAGAGCCCGTGTTTCCTTGAGAGCAGTATATATGGCAACCATGACAACCATAAGAAAGTGAAGAAAATTTTACTCTATTTATTGACTAATTAACTACTTTTAGTCATTTTCCAGAAACAGGTTTATAGAAAAATGTATCTAACCTCCAGCAAGTCTTTGCACAGGCATTAATAAAAGGTAAACGAGTATCATCCTGCTCTGCCTATGATAGGCAATCCGTATCAATCATGAGTCCAATACTTTAGAACGTCAAAAGATGTACAAAGAGGTGTTTATTGACATTTTATACATCTTAAACATTTACAAATGATGTCTTTGAATCAATTTTTTTTTTTTTGAGGCAGGATCTCAGTATGCAGTTCAGGCTGTCCTTGGGTGTCCCTGGCTGGTCTCTAACTTGCAATGATCCTACTGCCTCAGCCTCCTGAGTGCTGGGATTAGAGTGTGCCACCATGCCCAGCATCCTTAAATCTTTAGTAAGAGATACAAACTGCAAAAACCAATTTAAAAAAAAGACCAGAAAAAAATCAAATTAATATTATTATGTTATTACTCAAGAATTGACCTGATGTTCAAAATCAAGAGGGCAAGGGCAGGCTCCCTTTGCTGTTTCTGGGGAAGAAATTATTTTTTAACTCTTTCAGCTTACTGGTGCTGGTCAGCACTGCTTTGTACTCCTTGATGTGTGGACACATCTTTCCAAAGTATGTCCCTTATTTCCAAACACCTTTTTCTTTCTCTGCATGTGTCTTTTGCTCTCTGCACATGTTTTGCTTCACTCTGCCTCATTCTGAAAAGAATGCATGTGATTATATTTATTCAAGATTGAATAATTCAGGACAAATTCTTATCAAGATCCCAAACTCAATCACATCTTTCATCATATAAAATAGTATCCACTCCTTTGTCATAATTGGTAACAACATGCACAGGTTCCAAGAATTAGAATGAGAACATATCTTTGACCTCATCCTGATTCAAGTTCACAGGCCATTGGAGAAGTAACCAGAGACTTGTTTTGCTTCTTTCATATATATTGCTTTGTCAACACTTCAAAACCTTGTCAATTTTTATATGGAATTCTATTTTTAAAAAACCCACAATCTATTCTCTACATTTCTATAAAATAAAACCTCCAAGAACAGAAGGTAACCAGTTAAAGACCTTCAGACCCTGAGGACAAAATATATTCCATGTCTACTTGTATCAGGGCACTGGAAGATAACACACAAAGCTGAATGTCAAAGATAGCCGAGCAGAGTGCGCCAATGTGAAAATTTTACATATTGCAAAGAGAAAGGTGGTTCTAGTCCACTTCTCTGAGACTGATCATGTCTTTGCTCAAATAACTTAATTCTTTTCCATTCCTCTTCCATGTTTTCCCATCAAAACTTTTACCATCAGACATACTATAGTTTATCATTCTATGTTCTGAGCTTTTTGCAATGACATAATTCACTTTCTATTAGATGAAAAACTATAACTTTAAAAAATGATATACAGGATCATCAGGCTGTGGAAAAACCGAACTCTGCCTGAAGGAGGTTTCAGGTTTATACTGTAGCTAAGTGGGACTTTGGCCTAGTTACTCTAAGCATATATTGAATGTACTGTGCGTGTTCCACGAATAGTGTAGGTAGATATCCACTTGACTAAAGTAGCTTTCTCTGCAAAGATTAAAATCTATTCCAAAACATTCATTCTTTCCTTATTCCTTACTCTTATTATAACTAATTTGAGACTAGATGTATGATCTGCATTATGAGGGGTAGGTTTCTTCGTCACTCTCGAAGCTAGGATTAATTATCTGAATTATTTTTCATAATGAGATAATTAAAATCTCCTCATCTTAATATGCAATCCAGAAAGTATTTAGAGATGACTCAAAATTTCTTTCCTAATATTCTTCCTTTTTAGAGTGTTATAGATTGAATCAAGATGGTTTTTGGAACTGTAAATAATCCACTTGACTAATAAACACATGTCATGGCACTAAAATGTCATAGGTTGAAAATATTTTATGGTTTCTGATTTAATATTTTGGTAATTTCATATGATTTGTGTATATCCATACATGTACATTTGTGATAAAATTTTGTGATGTTTCACAAAATAGACCTTTCTTAGAGGAATGTATAAACCCATTGATCTTGGGTTAGCTAAGTTGCCTTGTTAGCCAAAATGAAATAGAAACCTGAGAAAAATCTTTCAGAGTTCAATTATGAACTCTGAAATTACTCTATATTGGTTGGCTTCTTCTGACTCTTGCCAAGGTATTACTTCCTTTGAGGCCATGTACAGGCAACCTCCCCTGCTGGTCCCTAAGATACACGATAAAAATCTGGCTATATTAACTAATGGGGAAGATTTTAGATTCCTACAGGCTCTCTAACCCTCCTTTGAGGCAACTCACCACCTCTTCTGAAGTCACCAGATAACCCCTGAGAGACTTAATGATCCTCCAGTGGCCCTACCTGGATCTCAAGTTTTGATAAAAAAGAGAGGTTCCAATTCTTTGGGTGCACGTTGGGATGGACCCTTCACTGTGGTGCTGAATATCCCCACAGCAGTGAAGGTCGCTGGAAAAGGTCACTAGATCCATCACTCCCGCATCAAGCCAGCTGAAGACATCCCAGAAAGAACATGGACACTTCAGACCACCAATGACCTGCTAAAGGTCAAATAATTGTAAATGGATCATATTCCCCTGGGTTACACCTGGGGGCCCCGCCTGGGGCTCAGTTTGCTTGTACTGATGGCATTACTCCTTGTTTGTTTTATCATCATGCTATATCTGTCCCCCTGAACTGTGTATATTGAGTCATATATTTCCCCAGGTATATTACTACTTGGGAGGGGGAGAAAGACTACACATGACACCAGCTGGCTCGATAACAGTCAAGAAAGCCCACACCCTTATACCAGCACTTTTAGAAATCGGGTTAGCAGATTCCACAGTGCTAGGAACAACTGCCCTTATTCTAACAGACAAAAGTTATAAAGACCTTAGTCAACAGATGGATCAAGACCTGGCAACCTTGAAAAAGTTAGTCAACAAGTTAGAAAAATTCCTGGAGTCACTAGCAGAGATGGTATTACAAAATAAAGGAGGTTTAGATTTACTCTTCCTTAAGCAAGGAGGATTATGTTTAGCCTTGGGGAAAACTTGCTATTTTTACACCAATCACTCAGGAGTGATTAGGGAAAACTTAAGCCAACTCAAAAAAGTTTACAAGATAAAAAAAAAAGAAACAAACAAACAAACAGCGAAAACAGAGAAAAAGCTGGTATGAGGACTTACTCACCGTGTCCCCCTGGCTAACTACCTTGCCGTTGGCCTTAGCCAGACCACTAATGATATTGCTCCTGGCTGTTACAACAGGCCCATATGTTATAAATTATCCAGAAGTGAATCCAATCTGTAAAGATGCTGGTTGTCAGAGCTCAATACAATCCCCTACAGGATGAAGATAACAAAGATGAAGAAACAATGATTTGATTCCCCCCAGAAAACCAGTGGGGAATGTGATGGTTCATATAGGGACATTCCACAAAGCTAAGCCCAGATCAACCCCAGGGTGTGGAAAGGGATTAAGAGGAAGTACAGTGAGGTCAGTTTGCCCCTGAAAGAACATACGGATGTTAAAAACAACGTATTTGCTAAACCAAGATCTTTGTATTGTTCACAGTCAGTTACAGATTGAACTCCTTGTTCTAGATTTAGTCAAGAGTAACAGGTGACTGTACTAATCAGGATGTGGTTTTTTGTTTTAAATTCTGCCTGCTGTAAGGGGTCTGCACAGTCCTGCCATCTTCCTATGTGGAACAGGCAGTTTGGCTGCTAGGCTTGGCTAAATAAATAAAGGTTCTTCTAAATTCACAGTTGGCTGCTTGGTGTCCTATGCTAGTTTTAAACTCTTAACAGGTTTCTTATGTCTGAAAGGGAAAGTGAAGTCTCTTTTCCCCTGCCATGTTTTATCCAGACCCTCAATGAATCAAATGATGACTACTTATATAGATGAGGGAAGATATTCTTTCCATAATCCACTGATTCAGACAATAATTTCTTCTGGAAGAACCCTCACATGTATATCTGTAAATAGTGTTTACTGGCTATCTGGGTATCCCCTCATGCAGTCCAATTAACACATAAAAAAAGTATCCATTAAGCTCACAAATTTTTCAATCTTTTTGCTCTGTCTTTGAAGCACTGAGAATTGAACTCTGGGCTTCATACTGAGCTATTTTCCTAATGCTTTTTATTATTTTGAGATAGTCTCAATAATCACTCCGTTACCCAGGCCATGCTCCAGCTAATGATTCTACTGACTCAGCTTCCTCTGGTGCTGGGATTCCAGACAAGTGTCAACATGCCCAGATGCTGATAGCTTTCAGATAATCTCTCGTTTTCATTTTGCATTTCATTAAAATGTTGGAAAATTTATGTTTTATTTGTAGCAGTGATGATTCAAATAGGCTGCCCATTTTTCTTTTCCTTGGATGTTTTTCTCATATTGATTTTCAGGAATCCTTATATATTATGGACAAAATTCTTTATTGGCTATATGTACTGAAATATATTTCCCCATTTCACAACTTACATTTTCATTCTAATGAAATGTCTTGATAAAGAGTAGTTATTTAATGTATTCAATTTTATGTATTTTCCTTAGTAATTACTCTTTTGTTTGTGAAATTGAAGTAATCTTTTGTTGCCTTGAAGCTGATGATATATTATTTTGACATACAATGTCTATAGGTCTATTATTTTTTTGTTTCACAATTAGGTGATCTTAGGTAATGGATTTTTTTTCTGTTTTGTCTTCTCTTACTTTTCTGTAACAGAATCCAGATTCACACAAATATTTAGTAAAGGTCTTATTTTATTAATTTGCAGTTTCATTATTTTTAGTCCTAAATTGAATGCCTATGTAAATTAGTAAATCTTCTTCGGGATTCTGTTTCTTTCTAGGAAGCTACTTGTTTGCCACTGTTCCAAAACTCCAATGGGGGTTAAACTAGAGCTTTATTATTTATCAAGATACATTATTCTGTTCTTCTTTGGTTATACCTCACCTCTTCTCAGCCACTTATCTTACAGGATCAAATATGAATAAATTTATCAATTCTCACAAAAACTTTTGGCATTCATTGGAATTTCACCAATCATTTTGAGAAAGAATATGAATCAATGGAATATTTAATTTTTCATTTCTTAAACATGGAATACTTTTCCATATAATTAACACTATCTATAGTTATTATAATAAGCTTTTATACTTTTTTGAGTATTTGATCACATTTTTCTTTATTCTCGGTTACTGATATAGTTAGATGTCTTTACATTTATTTCAATAAAGTTTTATATTTTTGTGTACATTTACTTCAGATACTTGCTTATAATAAAGTATTGTCATAGTCATAGCTGTATACACTTGGCAAAGGTAATTTAAGATTCTGTATCAAATCCTTTCAACTAGGAGTTTGATGATACTGTCCTCATGTAAATGGCAACTTTCATAAATGAATCTGTCCTGAAACCTCTTGTGAAGTCGAATTCATTTCAATGCACACCTTAACAAATTATATGTGCCCTATAGAGTTATCAATAAAAATTAAATTGATACTTAAAAATTACTAGAGTTATCATAGCTATTTTTAAACGTGCTTTTCACTTTACATAAAGAGATACATCATGTCCATAATGACCTATGTGAAAATGGTGCATTTATTGATAAACCCATTTCTCCTGCATCCTTCATTTTCTGAATGCTAATAACTTCATACGGAGAGTCTGTGTCCTCTCCTCACGGACGAATTCCCTTGGCCTTGTGTCAGGTCAGCCTGAGCCAGGTGCATGATTTTCTCATCATTTCTAGAACTCAGTGCATAAATTTACTAGTAGTACTAGAGGTTTAAATGCCATATCATCAAATATTATTTATATACAGTAATAACTTTAAAACTAAAAATGCTTTTATTCCTACTCTTATTCTTGCTTCTGTTAGAATTATCGGCCCCAAGCTGGCATTTAATGAATCTCAGGTACAGCTCCTAGACATTTGGATCTTTTCAAACCTACTTCTTGATTACACAGTTTTTATTTTTTGAATAAAGAAAAGTGTACTTAACACTCTGCATGATAAATTAATATTAGGAAGAACAAATTTCACAAGGCTAACCAAAAAGCATGTAACTAAATTTATATTGCACAAGAGGCACTATGGGAAATGTTGTCATTTTATTAACAGTTTTATTGATATAAATAAAATATCAATATAATTGATAAGCAATAATCTAAGATAATTAAATCTCACAATTTGACAGCTTTGTACCTTTTTTTATTTATATCTACCCTGGAAATTATTACCATAATCAAGGTAGTGATTATATCCATCACCTCCAAAAATTTACTATGTATTGACATTTTTAAATCAATCTCTGCAGCTGCCTACCACTCCTCTCTCCAACCCCCAGCATAGTGTCTGGTCAACTGCTGATATTACTTTTGTACCATTTATGACTGAGAATTATTTGATTTTATGTCTCTATCATAATTCATTTGCTCATTCTTCTTGGGATGCAGAATTTTCCCCCAGGTTTTGACTAACAATAATATATCTGCTCAGAACATTTACGGCAAATTCATTGAATATAAATAGGATTTTGTTTCTTTAGACCAAATACGTAACATGGCTGGGTTACAAAATAGATATATGTTTGACTATTTAATAAAATATGGAGCCATTGAAATCTATTGTATGTACTAGAAATGTATGAGAATACAGTTTGTTGCATGTTCTTATAAATATGTGGTTTGGTTAATCTAGTAAATTTTATCTATATACTATTTGTTTTGTTTGCATTTTCTTAGTGACTTGAAAAATTATACGTTCATAAATTTATTTACTAACCTTACACTATTTTTGTACAGCTTCTATTTACATACTTTGTTCATTTTTATTACGCTTCTGTGTTCAACACCAAATTTGAAAAATTCACTGTGTAGTCTAGACATAGTCATTTGTTGATTATAAATTTTATGTTTTCCTAGTCTTTTTGTTGTGTCATTTTCATAATGGTGTCTTTTGGAGTACATTGTGTTTAATTTTGTTGATTTATAATTCATTGACTTTTTTAATGGTTCATAATTTTGTGGAAAACCTAAGAATACTAACACTTTCATGTTTACTTGCAGCAATTTTATAATTTTAGCTGTACGTTAAAGCATATCATTAATTTCACTCTAATGATATGCTGTTTTATGGTCAGAGCTACAGGTTAGGGTTCACCTTACTCTCATTCACTATTCTTTTAGTCATTTTCATAAACCTATCCAGTCTTTCAGCACCATTTTTTGAAAAGATAATTCTGCTCCCCATGGTTTCATTTGCACGTTTGCCAAAACTCAGTTGTCCATACATGTGTGGTCCTCTGCTAGGCTTTATTCTGTTACAATTATTTATATATGCCACTTCAGTCATCCACTGATTTGCACTGTATCTAATAGGTTTTGAAATAATAATGTAAGATGGTTCACTTATCTTTCTGGTTTTTTGCCTTTCCTTTTCTTTTTGGACTATTCTATAATTTTGCATTTCCATATAATTTTTAGAATCACCTCGTTTTTTTCTCCATGTCATCTAGTGTCTGGTTTTTCTTTTAGGAGCTGCAATAGGCAGGATAGACATGACGAATGGGAACCCACACTGATGCGTCCCTTCAGAGCCATTCGGTTTACTCATGTTCTTTGGACCCGCTATGTGTAATTGTAGATGAGTCACTTCCATATTATAATGGGTCATTTTCAGTCCTGTACAATTTTAACGTTTATTTGATGTTAGGTCATTTAGATTACATGATCACTTGACGTTCCATAGCTACATATTCTATCTCTACAATACTTAAATTTGCTTTCTGAATATTGAATAATTTATTCCACAGAGTCAAGTTTTTGTTGTTGAAACTTAGTGTTTCTACTGAGGACTACCATAAGCTTTACATGACATCATTTCTCACCACAGGCAGCTATAATGTGTACAGTACGTTCAGTTGTACAGCTCAAGTGGTAGGACTTGTTTCACTATCCTGACACATTATTATTAGTCATATCTGGTATGCTTTGCATAATGTCATCTTATTAGTAAATAGAAGAAATCTGTATTACGAAAAATAGAATACTGTGCATTCAAATTTAAAGAGGTTTCCCCACTATTGTATTTCCTTCTTAATACTGGAGATTTGGGCATAGTTCTTATTGACTTGAATGATTTCCTGAAGAGCCCCTGACTATTCTAATCTTTAAAATTTCACAATAACACAGGTCCCTAAAACTTTGCACAATTTATTTTCCATTTTGGAGGCTATGTGTGACATGAAAGTGTCCCCATATATTTGCCATTTCTTCTTCATTCAAGAGACCAATGCAAAATTCAAGAGAACATCCAGATGACCCATAACACTTCGGATTGTAATGACAAGTACTTTAGCATTAGTAAAACTGAGTGGTAAGGCCACAAATGTATACTTCTTTACACTATGTGAAGACAAAATACTTCTGAAAAAATTCATTAACCAGCTTGACAATTATATGCTATCTAGCTAATGTTGCATAAATCTTTTATAGCAAAATATCACATCGAATGACATAATTGATGTCACTAAGTGGTGGAGTTTGGAGTCAACCACTGACATCTTGCATGACTTACTTACTGAGAAAGAGAGTAAATATTTCTTCCACTACCACCTTGTCAAATTACAATTACAATCACTCTTTCATGTACCAGGAAAGTAGCCATGAGTATATGCATATTTGGGACTTAATCTGAGTATATTATCCCTCTTCCATACCCATTCTTAGAGACCATTAATGCTTTCCATGTCACTAGATATGAATGTCAACTAAGGCTCTATGTTCAAAACACTTTATTTTTGTTAGTTTTATTGGCATATTTTAGATACAGATAGTGATCACATTCGCCATAGGGAATTTGTACCTGTACATAATGTATCTTTTTATTTCCTTTTTTTCCAAACCTCTCCCTTCCCTTCAACCCTTCTTTCCCTCCCTATTTACAAAAGCTTTCTTTCCATTATTTTTTTCAACTTTTTTCTTTCTTTTTGTTTCCTTCCGTTTCCCCTGCTGCTTCCCAGTTTCCTTCTCATTTTAACATTCTGCACATTTCCTAATGGCTATTATGAATTTTGGTCCCTATTTACACTTTCAGTTACTCACATCAGACAAACAATGTGATAGTGAAATATGTGTATATGTTTTATTTCACTAAAGTATGGACTCAGAGCTGGGGATTAGTTTAGTGGCACAGTGCTTGCTTGGCAAGTGTGAGGTACTGAGTTCACTTCCTGGTAACCACTCACCAAAATAAATTACAAGAGTATGGTATCAAAGTGCATTCATATACTGTGAAATGTCTCAAATATATTCTTCTTTATGGCAGAGTAGCACAGCATTGTATGTAAAAGAACTACATATTCTTTATCTGTACAGATAAAGAACTACATATTCTTTATCTGTTCATCCATTGATGGGCATTTGGATTGCTTCCAAGATTTAGTTATTACAAATTGCTCTGCTATAAACATGGACGTGCATAAATCACTGTGTTATGATGCTTTTAGTTGTTTCAGGAAAGTACCAAGAATAGGAATAGCTGGGTCAAATAGAAACTATAATTTTTGTTTTTTGAGGAATTTCCAACTGATTTTCACAGTAGTTGTACTACTCTACATTCCCAACCACAGTGGAAAAGAGTTTCTTTTTCCCTGCAACCCTACCAGCATTTGTTATTGATGGATTTCTTGAAAATAGGCATTATCAGCTAAGTACGTTGATACACACCTGTAATCCCAGCACTCAGAAACCTTAGGCAGTACTACCATTCTGAGTTCAAGTCGAGTCTGGGCTACTCATTGAGTTAAAAGTCAGGCTGCACTACAAAGTGAAAGTCCGACTCAAGAAAAAAAAAAAAAAAAAAAAAAAAAAAAGAAGAAGAAGAAGAAGAAGAAGAACCAAAAACCCCCGAAAATAGTCTTTCTTTATGGAGTGAGTGCATCTCCAGAATGACTACTGATGTTGAAAATGTTTTCATATATTTATTTGCCATTTGCACTTCTTCATCTAAAGTGTCTATTCATTTCAGATGCTCATTTTTGAATTGGGACTTTAAATTTGGGAGGTCTGATTTTTTGAGTTTATGTATTCAAAAATTCCAATCAAAACACCAATAGTATGCCTCATAGAACTAGATAAAACAATCACAGAATTAGATAAAACAATCCTAAAATTCATTCGGAAGTAGAAGAGTACTAGAATAGCAAAAGCAATTCTGGGCAACAAAGGCAAGGCAAGAAATTTCACATTCGCTGACTTTAAATTACACTACAAAGCTACCATTATGAAAGCAGCTTGGTTCTGGCAAAAACAAATGAAACAAAACAAAACAAAGCAAAGCAAAACAAAACATAGATCTGTGGATCATTGGAACAGATTAGAAGGTGCAGAAACTCCAAATATACTCAGCTACATTAGCTTTGGCAAAGTACACAAACAAATTTACTGGAAGAAATCTAGCCTGTCTTTATTTATTAATTTATTTGTTGGTACCAGGGATCAAACTCACAACTTCTCGCCTGCCAGGCAGGCGCTTAGGCCACTGAGCTAAATCTTGGGACCTTCTAGTCTCTTTAATTGCACTGGTAAAACTTGCTTCCCACATGCCAAGGATTAAACCTTGACCTATATCTTTCAGCATGCAGTAAATTAAAATTTAGATCAATTAAAAATTTAAATAATAGAAACACTAAATTATTAGAAGGTAGAGTAGGTAGAACTCTTAAAGCTGTAGTTGTAGCAAAGACTATGAACAAAATCCCGACTGTCACAGGAAATATTACAAAGAATCAACAAATGGGATCTCATCTTACTAAAGAGCTTTTGCATAACAAAAGAAACCACCAGCACAATGGAAAGACAACTCACAGAGTGAGAAAAAAAATTGCCAGCTGTTTCTCAGACGAAGGACTAATACTGATAGATTTTAAAATGTCTATGTATGTTTAATTTTGTAGGCCATGTATCCAAGATAATCTTCTGTAGGAAGCCTTGGTACCCATATAATGTCTTGTTTTCAAGCAATCTGGACTTTCATGCCTTCCATGTGCCCTGGTTCTGAACACCAGTTCAGGTTTGATACTTTACAGTGATGTTCATGTGACTTCTTCTGATTTGTAAAGATTGAGAGATAAGACTGCCTCTCTATCATGTTCAATTTAACATATTTTCTTAGTCCTCCCTAGTGGTTGGATATTTTTTGTTCGTTTTGTTTTGTTTTGCTTTGTTTTGTCTTTTATCTCATCCTACCTCCGTGGTCTGTCATTCTGGTTGTGGTCTTCGGCATATTATTGTTTGGACCTGACTTCTGATATTTAAATCTCACTATATGTTCTCAGGTGTTTTGGTATTATATTGTCACCATCATTATCACCATTTTTATCAGGTAACACAATCTTTTAAGCATATATCTTTTTCATGATGGTTGCATATAGAAAACTTCCAACATGAGAATTCTCAACAATACAGATACATCATTCATTAGTGTACTTCCCAGCAATTTGATGAGTGGTCCTCCACAGAACATACTCAATGGACCTTTCACAGAATAAAATTAATTGTTTACTAGGTTTTCAAGTCTTATCCAACACGTCCATTGCGGTATGTTAACTTCCATGAGAATTTTATTCTCTGTTTCAAAAGTTATAGAACTTACTTCTCTTCCATACTTGGAAATCATTTCCCTAAGTGTATAAGAACGATTTTAAAGCATTTTACAACCACCCCTTGAGATATCTTTCAGGGTACTGCACTTCATTTCAGGGAAGACTTTCTTTGTCAATAAACTATACTTCATCTAACTTTACATTTGAATATCCCAGCTCTCAATCTTATGCAGCTCTTTATTTGCTTTCCTCTTGGGTTAATACATATTGACTAGTTTCTGCAAATTTTTCTCCTGCCAAATTATAGATTTTATTCTATATTTCCTATCTTCTCTTTGCAGATCCACACATTTATGACAATACTTTTTACTTTCACCACAGTGATTCATTGTATGATTAAGATGAGATGTGACTCTACTTCTTGAGTCAGGTAAATGCTTTCATGGAAGGCAAAGGTATTTGTATCACCTTCAAGCACAGGGAGAAACCTCAAGAGAAAGAATATGGATATATTTTGGAGCCTCAAAGTTTCAAGGCACTTGGCAGAGCCAAACTTGGGTACCTTATTCTTAGTCTCAGAGTCCTTATCCATCTCAATCACAGACCTGATCTAGAAATAGTGAAGTCTTCCAAAACTGAGAAGTCAAAATTCCCTTGAACCTCTCTATTCCTAATGTTAAGTTCCGGTTGAGATTCTCCTGTTTTTCTTCCTTCCAACTGCAAAAGAACCACATCTTTTTGTATTATAGGCAAGAAGCCACCAAGCTTTGCTCTAAATTTGGTGCTTCATATATCTTTTGACATCTTTTCTAATGAATCAGTAATCTCCATCTATTCCCTCAAGTATACCAAAAGCCTGATATAGTCGATTGCCACTACATGAACTGAAGGCATTATAGCCGGCCTTAATACCAGTGATTGATTTATGCAGGCACTGCTGTCATGTTCTTGGGGATATCAGTTCTTCACTTCATGACAAAGATGTGTCTGCATGGTCAGAACAGATGATGTTTTTCAAAAGTCCCATTTAGTCTGTTCCAAAGACCAATCTTAACTGAGCATTATTGGGCAGATTCTGCAGGAAACATTATCTGAAGCAGAAATTTCCCTAGTGTTTGTTACTGGGCTTTACTTACCAGAGCAAAACCTATAATGGTGATAGGAGGAGAATTGGATAGAAAAAAATTTGATACAAAATCAGTGGAGACTATAGTAGATTCACTGTGAAGTTTTTGACCTAGGAGGCCTTTTAGATATATGTCAAACTAAGGTAAGAGCCTTCCCTAGGCAACAAAGAGTCCAGGAGTACAGGAAGCCCTTGTCTGCAGGCTGCGTGAAGCCTTTAGCAAAAAGCTTCTTTAAAAAAGGACTGCAATCCCTAGGGGTGCTCTTAGCTCTAAGCTGTAACAGAGACAACATTCTGACAGATTGAAGAAAACTTCTGGGATCTTTGGAGATCTCTGACCAGAACATTATACATGCAATCTGTCATGTTTTCAACAAATGATAAAGCACATCAATAACATTAAAAAAAATCATCTCATATATGTGTGTGTGTGCACGCACATGTGTGTGTACTTGCTTAAATTATGATGACAAAAATGCTCACCAACATATTAGCAGTGGTTATTTCACAACAATAGACTATCTGGCAATACTCATTTTTTTTTTTTGTATCTTGTATGTCCTTCTAATTTCTTTCAAATGAGCAAACATTTTTTATATAACCAATAATGATGCATACCTACTTTGTGGTTATTTTAAATCTAAGAACAATGTTACCAAAAAGGTCCTGCCTTGCTCTGAATTCTCATGTGTTTTTATGTGCTTAGGTGCTTAGTGTTTGAATCATAGAAATGACAAATGGGGACTGGGAATGTAGCTCA
Organism: Dasyprocta punctata; assembly: GCA_004363535.1. Lineage (NCBI taxonomy): Eukaryota > Metazoa > Chordata > Mammalia > Rodentia > Dasyproctidae > Dasyprocta > Dasyprocta punctata. The sequence continues at coordinate 14,867 of RJWM01028489.1, forward strand.
ATGTTAGAGAATGGTATGTGTGAGGACTTGGCTTTGATCATTAACACAAAAAGCACAAATGATTTTATTAAGCAAACTTTGTAAATTAAACTAATTCAAGCTTGTCTTTAATCTTTCATCCTTTTCAGAAAGTATTAGTTAAACATTTGTAATCCCTGTCTGTTTCTTTATTAGCATGTATAAAATGTTCATGTTATTCATCTTATGAACAGTTTCAATAAACTGAGTCTTTCTTCCATTGTTTAACATTTGTTTCTATTTTATACCTTTGCATCCATAGTACACTCTGGTGTTATTTCAATTTTCAGGTGAAATTTGTATTATCTTTTGGTGATATTTTTCAAGAAATTGTTTGTAGGTCAGTCTCCTTGTGTTCTCTGTGGATACTGTCATTTTCCTCAATAAGGCCTTTAACAGCCACTTTCTCCCCTAACGGCAGCTTGCAGTGAGACTAACAGGCTTTTGAAGTTGCTTGTTAGATTTTCTTTGATGTGTTTCTGAAGATTGTGGAGAACACAATCAACCCCTGGTGTGTTCATATGTGTTTTGATGTCTTTTCAAATCCAATTTTTGTTTCTAAAGTGGAGAAGTTCACAACCATATTTCTAACAGTTTCTGTCCTTCTGAACTAACATCTTTCAGCCTCGCACCTTAATCACAGTGGTAGTATTAACATGTCCACTTTCAGTGTCCTTGTTAAAACAGAAAGATTAGGATACTAACATATGCTAGTGAGTAGACTAGTTATATATTACAACATATTATAGCTTTATAAAATTTCATGGTTTAATTGGAATTTATATTGGTTTTATGAAGCTTTTTTTTTTTGGTAGAATCAAAGTGGCAGGAGATGCAATAATAACCAGACACACAGAATATGGCTTGTCTTTCTACAAGCAAATTTATTAAGAGTGAAGGAATATTTCTAATTTACAATTAATTGGGCTACTGATTGTTGCTTTTATATAGAAAATATACTGGACCATTCTTTCTTAATGAGATTCACTAAATCATAGTCCCAACTCTAATGGCCAGAGTTTTAATAGAGATGAAAATTCTTCCTCTTGCTCTGTTTGTATACTGTTCTATTATCAGTGAAGACTTCATGAAAATTAACTGTGACCAGCACTTAATTACTGTGAGAGGAGCAATGAGAACAACAGTATTCACAATGGGTATGTGGCAGAGAAGGTCACACTGAATTAGAAATGCAAAATATATACAATTACTTTAATGATAGTGTCTAGTGGCTATATCGAATGAATAAATGCTTGTTTAAAGGTTATGTGATTTTTATTTTATGTAAAACAATTCTTATTGGATCTCTGTTCAATTAATTTATAACTGTTGAAAACTCATTTATTCTTAATGGAAATATAAATAATTAAGACTGTTATTTGATGTCCAAGGAATTAGATTTTCTGGACATTGCCTCATATTTGGCAATTCTAAGCAAGATTTCAAGCAAAAAGGCTAACATGAAGATAAATTATGAAGTCTGAAGTGAAGAACAATCTTACTTTTTAGAAATAGTTTTTGAACACCCACACTTCAAAAAGGCTAGGCTAATGATGTTCTTCTGCAACTGACATTTATGAAATAGCTTTATTACACACACAACATTGTCTTTATCTATTTACATATGTAGATTGATAGGAATGCCTTGAAATGAAATTGTGTCTTTGCCCTGTATTCTTGGTTTCTGACATAAAAATAAATGATCAATAAGTGTTAAATTACTAAAACAAATGTCAGTTTTTAAAAACCTTCTGCCAAGAGAGTGTATTCAAAAGGCCATTTTGTGCAAAAATCAACAGAGAGCATTAAATCCAGCAGCCATCAGGAGACACTGCCTGCAGGTAACCAACTCCGTAGGGAGGCATCAGTGGGACCTGCCCCCACACTCACTCCAGCAGCCCTTGGGATGTTTCCTCCCAGGTAGCCAGCACAGGCTGAGAAAAACAGCAGCTAGCCCTGCACCAACACATCCAGTGGCCATCACTGGATACCTGTAGCCAACGATGACCAGGAGAGCACAGGAGAACCAAATAGTCAAGCTCCAGAGAAATGGTAGCCAACGTGAGAAGTGCATGGGACCCCACTACCTGCTTGTTTGGAAGAACCCAAGAAAATTTCAAGACAGAGAAGCAAAAGGCTGTCCCTGGACTCTAACCCAAGCAGAGCAAGTACAGGAGATGAAAACATAGGAGAGATCGGGAGTTGCACATCTAAAGTTTCTGAAGCGATGGCAACTGAAATAAAGAGACAATTTCATAAGGCTGTAAAAGAAAATTAGAACAGAAATACTATCTCAGATAAAGGAAAAAATGAAAAACATAATAAAAGAATTGTTAAGCATCTTTAAAGAAGACAGAAAAAAATAAAGGAGCATAAAAAATAAGGGAAACCATGAATGAACAATATAAGAGAGATTTAGAATGCATGAAACAGATTCAAAGAGATATCCAGGAAATTAAAAACTCCATTGAAAGTTGGCAAAACCACTTGAAAAAAACTGAAGATAGACTTTCAGACCTTGAAGACAGATGGACAGCTTAAAATTGTGAAAGGAAGGATCTCTTAAAAATAACAAGGAACCAGGAAATAACAATTCAGCAACTGCAAGACAATGCAAAGCAAAATAATTTAAGAATAATAGGTGTCAGTGAAAACGCAGGGATCAACACAAATCACATTAAAATTTTGTGTACATAAGAAATAGCAGAAAACTTCCCAAACATGGAAAAGGGCATGAGATATAGAAAAGGGAGGCACATAGTACTCCAGCTAGCCATAACCAAATCAAATCTACACCCAGACATATAATAATCAAGATCGCAAAAATTCAACACAAGAACAGAATATTAAAAACTGTTAGAGAAAAGAGACAGATCACCTATAAAGGAAAACCATCAGAATCACAACAGATTTCTCAACATAAACCATCAAGTCAAGAAGAACTTGCAATGAAGTATTTTAAGTCTTGAAAGAAAAAAAACTTCCAACCCAGATTGATGCACTCTGCAAAATTATCTTTCAAAATTAATATAGAAAGATACTTCCATGACAAGGAACAATTGAAGGAATTCACGATCACCAAACCAACCCTACAAAGAATACTGAAGGACATTTTAGAGAGAAATAAAAAAAATACCATAGTTACAGGGACAGCAGCAGAGAAGGACCACTGAGTGGGGCAGACAATTGAATGGAGAGGAAATATAGGCAGCAAACAGCAGGAAAATAACATGGCAGAGATGAGCCAGTGCATGTTGGCCATGACCATTAATGCAGATGGCCTCAATTCACCAGTAAAAAGAAACACAGGCAGAGTGGATTAGGAGATAAGATCCATCAACACGCTTTATTCTAGAAACACATTTAACTCAAAAGGAAATTCATAGACTAAAAGTCAAAGGAGAGAAAACAATGCTCTATGTGACATGGAATCAGAAAAAAAGTGGGAGTAGTTTGCACATCAACTTCAGAATAGATAAGAAAGATATGGCATTTCTATACAATGGAAAGATACTCAGCTATAAAGAAAGATAACCTCAAGGCTCTTGTAGGTAAATGGATACATGTTGAGCTCATGCTCATGGGTGACATGCTTCAGAGTCACTTGGGGGAACATCATGTTGCCTCTCTAGTATAAAAAACTAAAGGAGTTAGTGGGATGCAAATGCACAGTAGATGTTGTGAAGATGAAAGGGGAGGCGCTGTCTAGAGGAGGAAGGTGTGGTCATTGTTAATCTATGTCCTGTTTTGAAAACCCTGCATTGTTTTCATTGTTCTGTTTTACTTGGCTTTATTCTGTTTTGTTTTGTTTGATTTTATCATATTTGATGGCATGAACAGCTATCTCAAAAATAACAAAATGTATTATAGTAGCCATTATTGATTTCCTATTATCTTGTTTTGAAGCCCTGTATTGCTTTACTTGCTTTCTATTGATTGATTTCATTCTATTTTGATAGAAAAAAAGATCAACAGAGAAAATAGGAAAGAAAAACTAGTATACAAGAAACAAAAGAAATACCAAAGCAGGAGAAACACTTTAGATTCAAAGGCAGAAAGGGAAGGAAATGATGTAAACAACAGCAATTTACTTCAGAAAAGTATGTGCAGGTTTTGGCAAAAAGGCCATATTAATGATGGAAATACTAAAAAAAAAAAAAAAATCTATGAGTAACAGTTCTCCTGGTAAATGTGTTTCAGTGGAATTGTGTACACATGTTTACCAGAATTCAGTTTTAATTAGGACTCATTCACACAGAGACATATGTCCAATGGTGAAAATAAACAAACTGCTGCCACACACATCCTGAACATGGCTTCAAAATGCAATGATAAAAAAGAAGCCTGAACCAGGCAGAATGGCACACACTGGTGATCCCAGGTACTTCAGACAGTGAAACGGGAGCACCGTGAAGTCTAAGCGAGTCTAGACAGTTCGATGAGATGCTGTCTCAATACTGAAAAGTAAGAAGGACTGGGCATAGGTAATTCAGCAATTTGATGAGATTAGTCTCAAAAAAAAATAGAGTTGGGTATATACTTCAGTGAAAAGTCTCTGAGTTCAGTACCAAGGGCTAAAAAAAAATATCGTTAGAAAAGCTACAGAGAAGTAATTCAAGGTGATGGGAATAGAAGGGGTGAGAAAGAAGTCTGAAACAAATGAACCCACACTATCAGGGTTCAGAGACACAGACACAAAGGAATGGAATCAGCAAAATGTCAGTTGTTCCCAGACTCTTCTTGAGACCTGTTTTACTGGAACTAGCTCGTTGTTGGCACACATTATGAAAAAAGTTAAGGTAGAAACTTCCTGGAATATAAGTGATTAGTTTTTATCTAGATATGAATGAATAAATGTAGAGCTTTTAAAAAAATTTCTTGTATCTATTTTGTGAATAAAAGTAATTATAATTAATATACTAGTTATTTTGAAAAATATTTTTATGGTTCGAATGGAAAGTTTACTGTCCTCTCACGTTTGTGTTTCTATTTGTATTAAAAAATATTTGGCTGTAATTTGAAACCATGCTCAATGTCTATGTTCCCTTTCTTGGGATACATTTGTCAAGTCTGAATGGTTGGTAGCAATTAGATTTCTATTTATCTAAGAATATTCACATCTATTCTAGTTAATGCCTTCTGAATTGAAGACGATGCATACTTTCTTCTAAAAGAATTTTCAGTAAACTACAAATCAGGTAAGTATTTTTTCCCTAACATAATATTCATTACTGTTTCAGTCAAGAATTAATCACTTACTTGCTTAAACAATGCAATTGTGCCATTAAAAATTTGCATTCATTTTATTGCAAAATAATTCATGTGATTTCACCATGATCTATGCATAAGAAAAAATGAACTTCCTAAAAGTACTATATTTTCACTGATAAGCCTTACAGTACATACTGAATTCCCCATATTTTCATCAAGTCATTTATTTACACATTGATACTATCATGTATCAACATGTCATAAAATTAATGAGTTAAACTTGATGTAAAATTTTGCAATTTTTATGAAGAATGACTTTCTGTGGGTGCTAGATACTACTTATCACTGATCAATATTTAAGTTTTGATAAATACTAAGGATTATTTGCCAATGAGTTAATGATTTTATTTTTAAAAAACTTGTATATCATATTGAAATTGGATTTTATTCTGTAAAGTGATAGAGTTTAGTTTTCTGGGGATAATTAATGCACACATAAGCCTATATTCAAAGAGTAGCATTGTATGATTAATACTTGCAATAGCTATTAAATGTGAAGCTTGTATTTCCATAATTTCAATGAAAGCACTGTTATTATCATAGAAAACTTGCTCATACACCCATCAAATTGTAGTGACCTAATATTAATGTCTCAATTTAGTTTCTCATATGAGTATATCTTAAAAACACGTATCTTTACTTTTACACAGATATTTTGTTTAGAAAGCATGATTTTTAACAATTTTGAAACCACTTAGACATTTAATGAAATTAATTTGGAGAGATAAGAAAGCCGTAAGGAATAGACAAATGGTTTTAAAGCTTTTGATAGCTCATTTTCCCAGAATTTTTGAAGCAAGGGCTGTAATCTCCACTTTTACAGTAAGCCATTTATTCTAAAAACAGGAAGGGAATATCTATCATTTGGATATTTTAAAATAGTCTCCCATAATACATTTCTGATAAATGAACCTTTGCATTGCCAGTCTATAATGGAGTAACTAAAAAGACAATATTCTTTGCATTATTCTTTATCTTTGCCAATATATGCCTCTCCTAGATCATAGACTAATTCCCTGATTTGTTTATGGATTTCATTGTCCTTTAATTATGGTGCTGAAAGTTGTTTAGGATTATTTTACCCATGAATTTATTGGTAAAGTTTATCAGAAGAACAGCTCTTTTACTTTGCTTTTTTTTTTTCCTGAATATTTACCTTTAATAGTGAGTTAGCTAGACGGATTCAGGGCAGCACTTGTGCCCTAGTCTCATATAATGGTTCTTATTGCAGTGTCAAGGAAGCGATAAGCAGCCTGGAGAAATCTTGTCTCAGACAGCCTGATTCTCAAGAACTTAACTTCCCCTCTTGACTGATGTGATAATTTAGTAAATGAAACAAAATATCTAACTTCAGAAAAGAGAACTATAAGGTCTAATGTACCCTTTTCAGTTTGATGGATGTAGCACTTTAGGAGACTGTAAGTGACCCCATGAAACGTTATGTCACTTACACCTTCTCTACAGGAAATGAATGAGTAGTCTTTGTTGTGCTTGAGTATGACTTTTCTCCTCAAAGGAGTGGGGAAAAGATAGTTTTCGTGTATATGAAAAGTTCTTAAAAAAGAAAGAAACAATCTATATGCATATGAGAAGCTTTGAAATTGGCTTATGAGAAAAAACAGGAAGGATATTTGAGCATTCAAACAGCAAGTCTAATGGTGCAGATAACATAGATAGTAAATCTGACTAGGGTGTGATAGAATGAAATTGTTGACTTTTTGAGATTGTATGAGTTTCAACTTTAACAGTACAAAGCTAAAACATAGTTTTGTGCTTGTGCCGTACTGATGACAAACAATACATTCTTGTATTACATATATTTTATTAGAATGGTTCCACATAAGAATCCTTTATGTACCTTTTTTAAAAAATAAGGAATGGTGCTCTTGGAAATTCAGGAATTCAGGGAATTAACTGTGTAATTATAAGTTTCTTCAAGAATAAAATACACTGTACTTCATAATGCATTTTAAAATTTATAGCAAGTTTATTTTACATCAGAAGGTGAGAGAGGTGTTGTTATTTGGGGTATAAATTAGAACACTTTACATGACATGCTTTTGCCAAAAAATGCAGAACTAGAAAAAAGTCTAATGGAGTGATGGGGACTGAACTCAGGGTATTGTGCATACTAGGAATATGGCTACCAGCGAGCTACATCTAAGGTCCAAAGAGAAATACTTTTCATAAAGCATTCAAGTCTGGTTCAACATGACACTTTCATATTTTTGCATCAAAAGAAAATTCCTTTTCAAGTGTATGTCTATATGTAATCAAGGGATAAAACCATATAGCACTTTAATCTGTCTTCCTTTAATGACTGATCAACCTCAAAATCTTATTCTGCTTTGTGTTGTAATAAGAATACGTGATACTAGGTAAAGTATAAAGAAGAGAGGTTTATTGAGCTCACATTTCCATGGGCTCAGAAGTCTTTACAGATCAGGTCTGATGAGAGTCCTTGACTATCTCACAAGGTGGCAGAGAAGCAGAAAGGGCTTTGGGCAGTGGTGTAAATCTGACTAGGGTGTGATAGGATGAAATGGTTGACTTTTTGAGATTGTATGAGTTTCAACATTAACAGCACAAAGCTAAAACATGGCAAAATTTGGTTGTTTCATTTGCAAATACTTCATTTTGATTTCAGAGTCCTAACATTAAGAGAAAACTTCATTTGTCACTTTGTCTCAGTGCCCTAGTTGTCTTCAGGAACCAAGATGTTCCTGCCATCCCTCCATAAGGTGGATACCTTTGGAATGAAGGTTTTATGACCTACTTTAGAGAAGAATTGAAAAGGAAAGTAACAGTGATCTTTCAGGTTTTGATGTTTCCTCAGATACACACGTGGCATAATTGTAGGCATTGTGCCCTAAACCCCATCAGACTTGTTGCCCTCATTTCTAGACCTCTTGATAAGGTCAGACACATCCTCTAACTTCCTATTCTTCATCTTGTTGATTAGTTGAGTTTAGAACTACTTGTCTATGAAGATAAGTACACACAAAAAAGGAAACATTTTCTCAGAAGAATTCTACAGTTTCCCGGAAAAGTAAAGGCAAAAACCAATCCACCAAGACAATTTGATCATCGGATTTGAGGTGTTCTTTCTACTACATTGGGCTAAATGAAGCAATTTCATTTATTTTGTTTGTTTTTAAATAAATACTTTCTGAGGTGTGATCATAATTTACAGTAAACATTTAAATTTTTAAAAGATTATTACAGTAGAAGACACGCTGTCATTAATCCACATCAAAATACTCCCCGCCTTCTGAAGCAGTTCTGGAGATCATCAGTCATGTGTGTCTTTTATTGCACTATCATGGCTACCACCATATCCTGAATCTATTCAGATCCTGTACCATTCATAGTCTTTTTGACCTTGAAAAAGAGCCAGAAGCTGATCGTGCCAGTTCAGATCAGTAAGGTGGATAAAGACACACGGGAAAGATTTGTAAGCTTGCCTTTCCTTTGGGTAGTATTTGGCAGCACCATTCACCACATTTCTCATCCTATCTCACAGAAACATGAAAGGAGGTCTTCCACGAGTGCTTCAGAAAGTGGAGAGAACGATGGGACACGTGTTCAAAGTGAGGGGCGTAAATGGTAATCTGCCTTGTGCTGTTCTAATCTTAAAAATTTAAGCATTATCTCTGGGTTTTTTTCCAATCACACTTCATAATTTAATTTTTTTTTGTTTTGGTATCGGGGATTGAACTCAAATAGTTTAATTTTTATGGAAGTATATATACAAAAATTAGAATGTTTAAACTCAAAAACTTCAAGAATAATGTTTTCAAGAGCTGCAGCAAAAACCCACTCACTGAACACCTAATGCATTTTATATTAATTATTTTACTTTAATATCTCTTTTATTATATCATTATATGTGCTAATTGCTATCAAACTGTGTTTTCATGCCTGTTGGTGCATAAAGAAAGAAACCTACTCTCTTTATTTCAAAGACATACGCATTTTCATTTGAATCCATAACAAAATTTACTGAGCATGAAAACACTACAAAATATAAAAGAGAAATGATCTCTACATAATAGGCCATCCAGCAAAAGGATATAAAATGGAAAGAAAGATAAGAATACATGATGTGGCTTGTGAAAGCATGTTTTTACACAAATACAATAGTGTATTTCTTATGTGTTTTCTATGTTTCTTCTTGCAGAGGGTCTCATATTGGAAGACCATAATTCTATCTCTTACATTTTTTTATTCTCTTAATAATTTATTTACGATTTAATCTGACTCTTTGACAGTATTTTGTGTGTGTACAGTTAGTATTGTTTTTGAGGAAGAGTCCATCAAATTTGAATGATGAACTTATGAAATAGTCATATTTAGTTTTCATTATATGGATGTGTATGACTTTGTTTTACGTTTTAATACCATGCATTCCTAGAATTACTAATAAATTAACATGTTTGTGCCATGGTTCTCAGTATTCAAAACTGTGCCAAAATACCAAGATATAATATTTTATGATATGTTCATATTTCAGGAAAATTAAATTCTGAATTCACTCTCCTTCCTATTTCTTCATTCCCTTTATTTACTTGTTTGGTGTGAATTTCAAGATAACCCCACTTAACTCTAGATAAAAGAGCTCAAATTCTACATTGTTTCTTTCCCATCCAAGAGCATGCCACACTATTGAGTTGTCTTTTTAAGGTCTTACATATGATTTTGTGTTTTTCTCTGAATAAGACTTCTCTAATATTCAATTTATTTATAAAGACATTAATGTTATTATTTTGAATGTTAGCCACAAAAAATAAGCATACTTTTTTCTAATGTATTTTAAATTTTATTTTATTTTATTTTATTTCATTTTGTTTTTGGTAGCGGGCATCAAACTCATGACCTCGCACTTGCCAGGCAGGCGCTTATGCTGGTGAGCTAGATCCCCAGCCCAGTATTTTCAATTTTAAAACAAACTATTTTACTTTATTCATATAGCATTTGCTAGAATCTTTAAAATTATGATTAAATAATGATCCAAATAGATCATATCACTGTAGTTTCTAATTTAATTTTCATGGCCTGAGAAGTTTCTGTTTGTAAAAATTTCAATTGCTATTAGATATTTTCACTTCTTCTCCATTTTTGCTGTGACATCCCTATTTTAAAGCAGACCTTAATTTTTACAGCATTTTTAGATTCACAGCAAAACACTCGGGAGGCTGAGGTAGGTGGAGCGTTGTGAGTTCGAGGCCGGCTTGGGCTACAACGCAGCGCAAGGCCCGCCTGAGCTACATAGTGCGACCCTGCCTCAAAAAACCAGGGCTGGGAGTTTGGCTCAGTGGCTTAAGAACCTGCCCTGGCAGGCGCGAGGCTGTGAGTTCAATCCCTGGTGCCGCAAAAAAAAAAAAAAAAAAAAAAAAAAAAAAAAAAAAAA
>RJWM01028490.1:0-25247 GCA_004363535.1 Dasyprocta punctata
GCTGGGGGACTGAGACTGCCTCTTGGTCTTTTGTTTTGTCATTTTCTTCTGGAACTTATGTGGCTCTGTGTCCTGCGAGGCTGACTGGGCATTCCCCTGTGGGTTGCACTGAGTCGTGGGTCGCGCTGAGTCTTGGCACCCGGGAGAGCTGGATCCTGTGCCCCGCAAGTGAGGGCGGCCTCCCGGGGTGTGCTGGTGGAGCCTCCGCCTTAACTGGGTGGTGGCCAAGGCCTCCTGGTCCCAGGGAGCTAGGCAGAGTGTACTCTGGAGTGTGATGCCACCCGGACCCTGAGTCTGGCTGCAAGGAGTTCAGAGCAACAGTTGTGCTGGGCAAGCCTGGGCAAGTCCCAGGCTTACAGTGCCGTGGCCTTGCTCTTGGCTGGGTGAGGCCGGCAAGCTCTAGGATGCAGTGCATGGGCTGCTCCACTGAAGTGTGGAGCTTGCGCATGCTCTGCACTCTGGTGGGAGGAGCCCAAGCTCTCCAAGGCCCTGCAGCTATGCTGGTCAGTCCCTGCTGAGCAGCTCTGGGGTCCTGGGCTGAGCTGGTCTAGACTGAGTACCTCTGTGTCCTGCGAGGCTGGCTGGGCATTCCCCTGAGGGTCGTGCTGAGTCTTGGGTCGCACTGAGTTGCGGGACCCGGTAGAGCTGGATCCTGTGCGCAGCAAGTGAGGGTGGCCTCCCGGGGTGTGCTGGTGCAGCCTCTGCCTTAACTGGGTGGGGGCCAAGGCCTCCTGGTCCCAGGGAGCTAGGCAGAGTGTACCCCAGAGTGTGATGCCGCCCTGAGTCTGGTTGCAAGGAGTTCAGAGCAACATTTGTGCCAGGCCAGCCTGGGTGAGTCCCAGGCTTACAGTCTAGAACTCTTGAAGACATAAGTGTAGGCAAATATTTCATGAACAAAACTCTGATTGCTTGGGTAATATTACAAAGAATCAACAACTAGGATCTCATCCTATTAAAAAGTTTTGCACATTAAAAGAAATTAGTAATAGAGTCAAAAGACAAATAGAGGCAAAGTTCAGGGAGATGCCCTCCTGCACACTCGCCGGCAGGCCCACCTGTGCTGGGTCAAGGCCACTCCCTCCACCTCCTCCCAGGCCTGAGCCCATGTCTGCCTGCCTATCCTTCCTTCCCCTCCTGTGCATGATGGAAACACCATGGCCACGGCAACCCAGCCCTCCCTGACATGGTCATCAAGTGGGAATCTGTTATATGAAAAGTACTATAGACAGGTTGATACAGACAATCCTGGAAGGGTGTTGGCTTCAGATGCTGCTGCATACCTGAAAATATCAGGGCTTCCAGACTTGATACTTGGAAAGATTTAGGATTTAGCTGACACAGATGCAAAGGCATCCTGAATAAACAGAATTTTTTGTTGCTTTGTATTGTGACATGCATCCAGAGTGGACTGGAGGTTTCACTGAATAGCTTGAACCTGACCATCCCTCCACCAAGATTGTGTGATACCTATAGTCCTTTGCTAAGCAGTGGAATTTCTTCAGCTGAGCTCCCATGGGCTGTAAAATCTTAAGATAAGGCCAAATATGATGTAATTTTTGATAACTTAAGCCCAGTTAATGGATTTTTGTCTGGTGATCAAGTGAAACCAGTGTTGCTCAACTCTAAGTTACCTGTGGAAATCCTTGAAATAGTTTGGGAGTTGAGTGATATTAACCATGATGGAATGCTTGACAGAGATGAGTTTCCAGTTACCATGTTTTTAGTATACTGTGCGCTGGAGAAAGAACCTGTGCCAATGTCCCTGACTCCAGCTTTGGTGTCACCATCTAAAAGAAAAACATGGGTTGTATCCCCTGCAGAAAAACTAAATATGATGAAATCTTTTGGAAAACAGATAAATAAATGGATGGATTTGTATCTGGATTAGAGGCCCATGAGATCTTCCTGAAAATAGGTTTACCTTCTACCTTACTAGCCCGTATTTGGGCATTATATGACACAAAAGACTGTGGGAAACTTTCAAAGGATCAGTTTGCTTTGGCTTTTTACTTAATCAATCAAAAGTTAATAAAAGTCATTCATCCTCCTCACATTCTTACTCCTGAGATGATTCTACCATCAGACAGGATGACTTTACAGAAGAACATCATAGGGTCAAGTCCTGTTGCACATTTCTCTGCTTTTAAGGAGCTAGATACCCTTAACAATGAAACAGTTGACCTGCAGAGGGAAAAGAATGATGTGGAAAAGGACCCTAAGGAGAAACAAGATACTGACGAACAGAGGACAAGTGAGGTTCAGGATCTTCAAGATGAAGTTCAAAGGGAGAATGTTAACCTGCAAAAACTACAGGCCAGAAGCAGCAAGTACAGGAACTCCTCAAAGTGGATGAACAGAAAGTTCAGATAGAGGAGCAGCTCAAAGAAGTCCAAAAGAAATGTGCTGAGGAGGACCAGTTGATCTCATTTTGAAAGCTGAAATAACTAGTCAGAAATCACATATCTGACTTATGAGGAAGAACTGGCCAAATCAAGGGATGAACTGAGCTGCCTAACACAAGAAACAGCAGAATTGGAAGAGAGAGGAGAGTGTGGAGTCAGAAAAGGCTCAGCTGGAACATTTCAACAGCACCTTTAAGCGTCACAGTAGGAAGTCAGTTCAATGCAAATGTGACATGGAAATGAAAGATCTGGAAAATCATAATAATCAGTCAAATTGGTACAGTAGCCTACACAGTGTTCTTGTAAATGGCACTACAGATTACTGAAGCCTCAGCACCAGCAGCAGTGAAGTAGCCAACCTTAATGAACCTGTTGAAAGCCAGAGCAACCTAGAGTCCGAGCCCATACACCAGGAGTCTCCAGCAAGTAGTCCTGAAATACGACCTTCTGATGTGACTGATGAAAATGAAGTGGTGACTGCTGCTGTTAATGAAAAAGTTTGTCCTGAAATTGACAATGACAGGCATGCAAAAGAGGAAGATCCGTTTGATATAGAATCAAATTCACTGATAAATCCAGTTGCAGATACAAATTTGGATTTTTTTCCAGTCCAATCCTTTTGTTGGCAGTGATCCTTTCAAGGATGGTCCTTTTGGGAAAATAGACCCCTTGGTGGTGATCTTTTCAAAGATTCAGATCCCTTTGCATCTAACTGTTTCTTTAAGCAATCTTCTACTGACCCTTTTGCCACTTTTGGTACTGATCCTTTCAGTGCACCCAGCAGTGGCAATAATGCATTTGTAGAAACATTAAAGCACAATGATCCTTTTGCTCCCAGTGGAACAGTTGTTATTGCAGCAAGTGATTCAGCAACAGACCCCTTTGCTTCTGTTTTCAGAAACGAATCATTTGGAGATGGATTTGCTGACTTCAGCACATTATCAAAAGTCAGTGGTGAGGATCCTTTTAGTTCAACTATGTCAAGCTCTGTCAGCAGTGTGGTCATTCCTAAAAATGCTTTTGAGGAAACGTCGGTCAAAAATGAAGATGTAACCCCAGCATAACTCCCAAATATTGGGACTCCATTAAGACCCTGCCACCACCATCTGGGAAAAAGACCCATCAACAAATTGGATTCTTCTGTTCCCTTTAAAGTGAATGATCCATTTCAGCCTTTCCCAGGGAGTGTTAGCCTCAAAGAAAAAGATCCTGATGTTTTGTGATCCATTCCCTTCTACTTCTACTACTGCCAATAAAGAGACTGACCCAAGCAATTTTGCTAACTTCAGTGCTTATTCCTCTGAATGGGCCAAGAGGGGGAGTGAGAGAGCAGAAGAGCAAAGGCTTGCCTGACTGAACCAGCAAGAACAAGAAGACTTAGAACTGGCTATTGCACTTAGCAAATCTGAGATATCAGAAGCATGAAGAATTCTCTTATCCTTTGTCAACAATACAATATTTGTCTTCCTGAATATTGAAACTATTTATATGTATATAAAAACTACCTCTGAGCATGGAAATACAAAGGGTTTAAGACTTCTGTAAAGGTGATGAAAGTCTAGGGGTTTTTTTTTTAGCTCTTTTCAGATTTGTCTCATTTTATTCTTTCCTTGAAAAGCAGTAAATCAGATGAGACAGCTTCACCTAGGCTCCTATCCTGTGTGCATTTACTATGAGCTTCTGCCTGCCTCTACTACTTCACTGTACTGCCATAACACCTGAGCTTCTGTGTTCACCCTGTGGTAGCCTTGATCTGTAGCTATAGCTACTCTGATGGGAGCTAGTGGGGTTCTTCCAGTTTGCAGTATTCTCCCCTGCTTTGGGTGGGTGAAGAACGAGAAGGAAAGAACCTATTTCTTTCATTATTGGTACAAATTGGCTAGGATAAAGTGCATTTTTAAACTTTGTTTAAAAAAATTTATTTTAAAGAGAATAAAACCAAACAAAATAAAACAGAATAAAGCCAATCAAAACAAACCAGCATAAGTGACATAGGGCTTCAAAACAATAGTAAATCAACAATGGTTACCATAATGCCTCATCTTCAAAATAGCTGCAGGTGCCTTCAGACATAGTAAAAGTCAAACAAAAAATAGAATAGAACCAATAAAAAAAAACACTGAATGCAGTAGACAATTTCAAAACAAGATAATAGTAAATCCAAAATGGCTACCATAATATATCTTGTTATCTTTGAAATAGCTGCCCATGCTATCAGATACAATAAAATCAAACAAAACAAAACAGAATAAAACTCAACCCAACAAAACAATGAAAATGATACAGGACTTCAAAAGATAATAGGGAATTAACAATGGCTACCACCTTCAGAAGGAGATCCCCCATGGATGCTACATTGTGTATTGTTATCCTCTGAATAGATGGCCAGGCTACCGGCTTTAGGTCTGCAAATCAGTGAAACACTAAACACAGCAAGCATTAAATTGTATTTTACTTCAGTAGCTATCATCGCAGCCTGTGTTTCTCTGGATCATCCGGTCGCTTGGGGTAAGAGTGGGGTTTGGCTCTTCTTGTTTCCCATCCCATACGCTGGAAGGGGCTGGCATCTGGCTCTCCCCCGGCAGCCTACACATGGTCGTGATTCACAGGGAAAGCT
Source organism: Dasyprocta punctata (assembly GCA_004363535.1). Taxonomy (NCBI): domain Eukaryota; kingdom Metazoa; phylum Chordata; class Mammalia; order Rodentia; family Dasyproctidae; genus Dasyprocta; species Dasyprocta punctata. Next base: position 5,020 of record RJWM01028490.1, read on the forward strand.
TGCTTCTTGGTGACTTCTTGTTCTCTTCCCCCACAGTCTTTGAATGGCACTGATTCATGGGAGAAGGCTGGCATCTGGCTGTCCCTCCAGCAGCACACACATGGCACCGATTCACAGGGAGGGTTTGCTTCTTGGTGCTTTGTGTTCTCTTCCCCTGCAGTCCACAAATGATGCTGACTCAAGGGAGAAGGCTGGGGTCTGGCTGTCCCCCCAGTGGCCCGCACATGGCACTAATTTGCAAGGAGGGCTTGATTCTTGGTGACTTCTTGTTCTCTTCCCCTGCAGTCTGCGAATGGCCTTAAAGTGCATTTTAAAATGTCCTTACAGTAAAATACTATTTCATTTGTTTTTCAAGGAAAAATATTTTGCATAGATTCACTCTGTTACTGAAAAAGGGAGACTTTGAGTTGAGCTGTTTTAAGTTGAGAGCCAAATTTTTCCTAAATAAAAACATTAAAACTTCAAAAAAAATAGTCAAAAAACAACCCAAGCCAGGCGTGGTGGTGCACATCTGTAATCCCAGCACTCAAGAGGCTGAGGCAGGAGGATTGTTGCAAGTTTGAGACCAACCTGGGCTACAAAGTGAGCTCAAGTCCAACCTAAACTGCATAGTGAGACCCTGTCTCAAAAAGAAAAAAAAGACAACCCACAGGGTGGGAAAAAATTTTAGCCAGTTGTCCCTTGGGCAAAGGACTAATATCTAGAACATATAAAGAACTGAAAAAAATCAGAACACCCCCCCCACAATTTGAAGACCCAATTCAAAAATGGACATCTGAAATGAATAGATACTTCTCTGAAGAAGTACAAATGGAGAATAATTATATGAAAATGTTCAACATCATTGGTCATTCAAGAGATGCAAATTAAAACAACACTGAGATTCTATCTTACTCCTGAAAGAATGGCTGTTATCAAGATATCAACCAATAGCAAATGCTGGTGGGGCTATGGAGAAAAGGAATCCTCACTGTTGTGGGAGTGTGGACTGGTATAACTACTGTGGAAGTCAGTGTAGAGATTCCTCAATGAACTAGAATTAGAGGTGCCATTTGACCCAGATATTCCCCTTCTGGATATCTTTCCAAAAGAATTAAAAGCATCATACTACACATCTATCTATCTATCTATCTATCTATCTATCTATCTATCTGTATCCATGTTTATAGCAGCATAGTTTGTAATAGATAATTTAGAAAGAACTCAAATGCCCATCAACCAAGGAATGGATGAAAAAGCTGTGCTTTTTTTATACAGTGAAGTACTACTCAGCTCTAAAGACGCATAAACTTGAGACATTTCTAGGTAAATGGATGCATACACTTAAGTATTAGATCATACTCTTAAGTGAAATAAATCTTGCACACATGTGTAAATATCACATTGTTTCTCTGGTGTGAATAACTGAAAGTGTAAGTAAGGATCAAAGTGTACAATAGATATTGTGAAATAGGAAAAAATTGTTCAAAAGAAATAGGAACTAGGGATGGGGTAGGAGAAAATGAAGGAATGGAAAATAAAAAATGAGAAAAGGATAAAATGGAAACAAATTTTGTAAATAAGGAGAGGATGAGGGATTGAAGGGAGGGGAAGGAATTGGGGAAAAAAAGAGGAATCTTGACATATGCAGGAACAAATACCCTATGATGAACATGATCATTATGTATATCTAAATTGTACCAATAAACTTAATAAAAAAGAATTAGGGTATGGTTTAGCAGGGTCCCCCTGGTTCCTGCTCTTTTGGAAAATGCAGTCAAGTTGTCTTCCAGTGCTTCCAGCTGACATGAAGATTCAACTGGGGTATGGGCCCACTGCCAAACTCATTTATATGGCTGTTGATCCCCAGAGAAGTGGATATCTCTACAGGGCTGCTTCAGGATATGATAGCTGTTATTTTCCTTGGCAAGCAATACAAGAGAAAGAACATGCGAGGTAGAAGGTCCAGTTTATGTATAACCTCATCTTAAAAATGACACTTACTAGCTGGGTATGGTGGCAATCCCAGCATTCTGGGAGATTGAGGCAAGAGGACTGGAAATTTGAGCTCAGCCTGGGCAATTTAGTGTCTTAGTGAGATCCTGTCTGAAAACAAGAAATAAAAAAGAACTGGTGGTGTAAGTTAGTGAGAAGGCCCTGGGCTTAATCCTCAGTACCCACCAAATGTATATATATTTTAATTTTTTTTTCTTTTTGAGACAAGTTTTCACTATTCAGCTCAGGTTGGCCTTTAACTCACTTTGTAGCCCAGGTTGGCCTCAGATTTGCATCAATCCTCCTGCCTCAGCTCCCTGAGTGCTGGGATTGCCGGCATGGGCCACCATGTCTGGCCAATGTATATTTTGCCATCACTTTTGTCATATTTCATTTGTTAGAACCAAGTCAGTAAGTTTATCCTATACTCAAAAGGGGATAATGAAACAAAGACATTTCCAGTTTTGGAAATCCTTCATTTCTGACATCAGTAGCAAATTGCTGAGACCGCCTCAGACTTCAGTTTGCTAAGATTTACAGAATTCATTGAAAGATGTTATAGTTACAGTTAACGTTTATTAAAAAGAAAGGCTGCAGATTAAAACCATCCAAAAGCATACAGGGTGGGATCCAGGAGTGTGCCAAGTGCTGAGCATCTTCTTGTCTGCTCCCAGTGCAGTTCAGAGATAGTTCTTACATTTCCAGACAGTGTTGTATGACAACACATACAGCGTACTGCCAGTCGGGGAAGCTCTTCTGAGCTTTGGTGTCCAGAAGTTTTACTGGGCCTCAGTCACACAGGAGTGTTTGACTGCTGGTGTGGCTGACTCTCCAGTTCCTCCTGAGCTGGAGACCACACTACACAGTTCAAAGCTTCCATCAGAAACCATGCTGTTAGCAAGGACTGGCTTGCTGGCCAAAGGCCCCCAGGTAAACAAATATACTCTTATCAGGCAGAACATTTCAAGAGCTTACAGAGAACTGCTCTGAAGTGAGGGCAAAGGCCAGGCCTCTCTTAGAGCAAGATAAATCCTTTATAGGACTAACAGGGAGGTGAAGACCACTGCTGGGAGCCACTTTGGAGGCTGCCTACTGCCCCTACCACTGAGCTTCTGGTCAGCTTCCCAGGGCCTCACTTTGCTGTTGTTTGTTTGATGAGACAAGGTATTACTGTGTAGTCCACCTGACCTATGATCCTCTAGCCCCAATCTCCCAAGGGCTGAGATTACAGCAATGTGCAACCATTCCCAGTATGTTTTAACATTTTATAAAGGTGACGGCTTCATGTATCACTTGTCAATAAATAAAATTTTAGAGGAAAAAAAGGCTTAATTATGTTATGAGGACTTAAAGAATTGATATCTTAGGAAGATATATTGTTTTCTTAGTACGTTAAAAGGAGTCAGCTGCTGAATACCAGAGAAAGTGAAACTGAAGTTGAACATGAATCTGCTCAGAACCAAATCTGTGTAGGAACCATGTACCTGGGAACCATGGAATTGATTGCCATGGTACTGATTTCCACTAAGGTAAAAGCCATTCTTAAGCTGAGAATTTTGCAAAATGAGTCTTAGAATTAATTGCAACCCCTCTAGGTAAATACAGATATATAATTAAAGTATAAAACATATCGATCCTACTAATATAATAAAGTCACCCAATGTCTTTTAAATGAAATGATAAGGATTAGAATGAGCTTTTAGTGTATGTGGTGTGTGTGTGTGTGTGTGTGTAGTGTGTTGTATAACCCAGGGTCTCATTCATACTAAGGAAGCACTGTACCCCCGAGCCACACCACATACATATCATAGAACAGGCTTTTAATCGAAACTGTGGAATTTTGCATTATATAGCAAGAAAGACATGGCACATTGAGCTGGAGGTTTTGAACAAAAAGCATTAACAAGTATTCGCTTTTCCAAATAAACAACAAAAGCAACAAATTAATATGGTGCCTATATAGTATTTGCATTTTTCAACTTTTTACTTTTATTATTTTATTTTGCAGACAGTAACTCACTGGATAGCCCAGACTGGCCTTGAACTTTCCATTGTCATATTGCAACTTCTGAAGTCTGGGATTGCAGGCATGGGCTACCAAGTCTGGCTCATCTTATTTTCAAACATTTCAAGGGCTGGAATGCAGCTCAGTGATAGAGCACTTTCCTAGCATGTATGAGGCCCTGAGTTCCATCCATATCACCAAGAAACTAAAAAACATCCTTCATTTACATTCACTATTTGCTAACATTTTACTTTATTTTTAATCTTTAAGCATCTTAAAAATAATTACTTCGTTAACTTTTTGCTGAGTCTCTTGGAAGTAATTTGTAGATATTATGTCACTTTACCATTAAATAATTCAACACACCTCTCAGAATAAGGATACTCTCCTACAACTGCCTTACTTTGCCATACCAAAAAAATAAATAATAATACTTCAATATCTAATACACAGTATTTTTAAATTTCCCCAGTTGTTTCCTAAATATCTTTTATAGTTGCATCCTTCTTTGAGGTTAACAGTCTGTATTTGGGAGTCTCCTAAATGCTGCTTGGATGTCAGGATGCTCTCCCAACATGGTGACACTTCAGACAATTCTTCAGACAGCTCTCATTGAGTCACTCAGTTACCTAGATGACTTGAAACTTTTGACTTTCAGCCCCGACTGCTAGGATTACAGGTGTTCTCCACCGTGCTCAGCTTAATTCTGTCTTCAAACTTCTAATACCTGTACAAGAGTCTGCACAAAGTATAGGTACAGCTATACCAACTTACAGAAGAGCAATGGAGAATCCTCAATGTCACCTTTAACCAAAAATGCTACCCAGGCTACATTACCAAACAAAAACTTTCTTTGGAAATCACCAACAGAGTTGAAAATTCAGATTTGGTTTCAGGATCAAAGGGCTAGGCACCAGCTCCAGAACAGACCGGAACTTAAGGAGGCTCCAGATTTAAACCACGACCATGGACCAGCTACAGCTCCACTCAGTTACACACCCTCACTCTTGAGCAGCTCCTACCTGGGATTGACTCCAGACAACAACTCACTAAGGAAAAAGGGGTTCCAGAGTCAAGAGTCCAAATTTGGGTTCAGAATCAAATATCTAAACTCCATTTTCAGGGAAAACAGAACATAATGAATTCTTAAGACAAGGCCAGGGTCAAGATCTCTCCCAGAAGAGTTGAAAGTAACCAACCTGTTGAGTTCAGTTTGTACCAGGAGGAACCTCTTACATGTCTAGCACCTTCTCATGGTGGAGCCAAGTTCTCTTGGGAAGTGGAGGAGCTTCCCATCCAAGAGCTTTAGCAGGTTCCATGAAATCAGGAGGCTGGGCACAGTACCCAAAGACTCTTCTTGAATCTGTGGGTCTTTAAAGGTATTGCTCTGCTCATTTTTCCAGTGCATCCAGCAACTCTACTAAGATGTGAATTTATGTATAGCTATCTACTCAGAGCTTTAGCAAACAGTCAATAAAATTTTGTTCAGTGGAAAAAAATAATTTGTGTTATGACTCTTTACTCTATTTTAGCTTTCAGAACAGTTCTCTGACCTCTTGAACAAGTTTATTTATTTGTTTATTTATTTACTTTGGTACTGGGGATCAAACTCAGGACCTTGCACTTGCCAGGCAGGTGCTTATGCCACTGAGCTATATCCCTGGTCCCAACAAGTTTAGTTATACTGTCTGAATAGGTGGAACAGTTTTCTTGTGGAATGTCCCATATTCATGGTGCATTTGATTGTTTCCCTATTAGTGCAGAAAAATTAAATATTTTAGCTAGAACATATGTTGTATTCTTTGATTGCACAACTCAGAAGGCACATAGTATCAGGTCTTCCCACTGTTGTGATGCTAAGTGTGATTACTTGTGCTATAGACTGAACTATATCCCACAAAAATTCATGTTAAAGCACTCCATATTGATGGTATTTGGACTTGGGGCATTGGGAGGTAATGAGGACATGAGAGTGGGGTCCCCATGATGGATTAGTGCCACCTGTCTTAGTCATGTTCTCTTAAGACACAATACCTGACACCCACAGCTCTAAGGAAGATACACTTGTTTTATCTTAGTTTGTGGAGGTTTCAGTTCATAGTTGGCTGCCTCCAAGACAGGCAGGCATGGCAGAGGGATGTGGAAGAGGAAAAATTCATGGTATGGTGATAGGAAGCAGAATGAGATCAAGGGAAGAGGGAGGGAAATAGACCTTTCAGGCCACTCCTACAATGCCCCATCTCCTGCAACCAGTTTTCACCTCCAAATATCACATTTTGCTATAAACTCTTCAGTGGACTAATGTACTGATGAATATCACACCCCCATGATCCAATAACCTTGCAAAAGTTCTGCCAATGATGGAATAAGGCTTTGTGGGTTTTATCTAGATATAAATCTTAGCACCATCTCATATGGGATTATGTCTTTCTTCTTTCCCTTCCTTCCTTCCTTCCTTCTTTCCTTCCTTCCTCCTTTGTTCCTTTCTCCTTCCTTCCTCCCTCTTCTCCCCCTTCTTTCTTTCTTTCCTTCCTTCTTTTTCTTTCTTTGTTTTTTCTCTTTCTTCATGGTATTAGGGATTGAACCCAAAGTTTTTGCACTGAGCTACATCCTCAATCTTTTTTTTATTTTTGCTTATTTTTATTTATTTATTTATTTAAGTTTTTGAGACAAGATCTCACTATGCAGTTCAGATTGGCCTTGAACTCACTATGTAGCACAGGCTGGCCTCAAACTTGCAGCAGTCCTCCTGCCTCAGCCTCCCACGTGCTGGGATTATAGGCATGTGCCATCATGCCTGCTTTGGGGTTGTGTCTCTCTTAGGAAGGCACTAGAGAGTTTGCTTTACAGGTAACGTGTCTATGTATGTGTTTCTCGTGTAAGGACACAGTGAAAAGAGTGGATTTCTTCTAGTCAGGAAGACAGCTACTACTAGAAAAATGAACCAGTTACAATATTTTGTTGTTAGTGGGGATGGTGTTGGTGCTAGGGATTGAACCTGTAGCTTTGTGTATGCTAAATTCTGGGTCTACCAATGAGCATCATCCCAAGTTTGCCTGCTTGCTTTCTTTCTTTCTTTCTTCTCTCTCCCTCTCTCCCTGTCCTTCTCCCTCTCCCTCTCCCTTTCTCTCTCTCTCCCTCTCTCCCTCTCTCTTTTTTTTATGTACTGGGGATTGAACTCACAGCCAGCATCATGATCTTTAAATTTGTGTTCTCCAGAACTGAGAAATCCCTGTGGTTTAAATCACTCAGTCATTGGTATTTTGTTTGGCCAGTCTAAACTGACTAGTATGATTTGGAAAAAAGGGTTACCAGATTTCTGCACTGAAAAGGTAGAGCTCCTTGTAATCATTAAGTAATCTGTGGGGTAATAGTTTGAGACCATGTGAATATTTTGTTCCCCATTAACCTTTCACTCAATGATTTTATCATAAGTTGATTCTTGCTTCACTGTGTGTGTGTGTGTGTGTGTGTGTGTGTGTGTGTGTGTGTGGTGCTGGGTATCAACCTCAGAGCTGCACACCTGAATCAATTTTTACATTGGAGTTGCAAAATGACAATCTTCCTAATTCTATCATCCCTTTGTAACAGCTGGTATTTTTCTGTAAGAGTTTATTCTCTCTTTCTCTCTCTTACCCTCCCTCTCTCTTTTTCTCTCTCTTCCTTAGTGAAATTAAGGATTGACCCCAGGGCCTTCCCACTGAGCTACATCTCCAGCCCTTGTTACAAAAATTTTTGTAAATTTTGAGACTCACTAAGTATTTAAGTTGACCAGACTGGGCTCAAACTTATGATACTCATGCCTCAGTCTCCTGGAGTGTGGGGATTACAAGTGTGTACCACCATACCAACTTTCTATTTCTTTAACTCCTTTAATTTAGCAGCAGACCCTGCTACTAAACCTGGGTGAGTGAGAAAGGACAGCACAAAGCACAGAGGAAGTCAGGTATAGTGGCACATGTCTATAGTCCTGGAGCAGAAAGTTCCCCTGCCCCAGTCTGTTAGTTGCCCAGGTAATAGTTCCTGTTACTTTTGTCTCCTAGAAGCAGCTGGTCACTGTGATGCATAGCTGGTCACTATGATACATTTCGTAAGAACCAATCAATAACCACCAAATACTCTGCTTTTGTACTTCCTGCTTTCTTATCCCATATATACCCTGAACTACCAAGGATCGGGGGCTGATATTTTGGAAATGATCCTGATCAGTGCCTGTCGATGTAAAATAAGTCTGCCTCCAAATCCTGGGTGTTGTTTGGTGTTTCTGCTTGCTGTTGCAGTTCCAGTACTCAGACGCTGGAGCAGGAGATTCAAATATTTAAACCCATCCTGGTCAGTTTAGTGAATTGGCAAGATTTGTGGTTTAGATTTAAATAACTCCCCCAAAAAAATCATGCCGGGGGAGGGAAGATAGACTCTTTAATAAATGGTGCTGGGAAAACTAGCTATCAAAATGCAGAAGACTGAATCTAGACCTATATCTCTCACCATGTACTAAACTAAAATCAGAATGGATCAAAGAACTGAATGTTAAAAACAGAACCACTTAACCTACTGAAAGATAAAATAGGTAAAACTCTTGACAACATAGTCATAGGCAAGTCATTCTGAATGGAACACAGGTTGCATAGGAAATACGTCTAAGAATCAACTGATAGGATCAAATTTAAAAGCTTCTGAACAGCAAAGGAAACAACCTACAAACGGGAAAAAAATTGCTATCTATTCCTCAAAGGAGTAGTATTTAAAATATACATATTTTGAATTTAAAGAATTCAAAAAACTAGACCTCTCCCCAAAATAAAAGACCCAATCCAAAAAATAGACAAGTGAAATGAATAAACTTCTCAGAAGAAAAATTGTAGGCATCTTTGAATCCACATGTCAGCATTTATCAACAAACAAGTTGAATTCCAGTTACATATAGAATTCCTAAGGTTGGAGAAGAAGAGAGGAGTGTTTCAAGGTGATCAACAGTTTATCAGGATCCTGAACTGTGTTAGATAGCTGATGTGTGGCTAGATGCCTGTTTGTATTTCCTGTAACATAGGATAAGGGAGCATGGTTGATGATCAGGCTCAGAGGTGAGTCTTCAACCCATACCTCTGGGAGGAAACTTTTCAGAATTTCAGGATTACAGTTATCTGTCTCAGGCTAATGCAGGGTTAAACAAGAGGGAGTCTGACAGGTTCAGTGCCTTTAACTTGAGGAGGAGATCTCTTCCCAGAAGCAGTATGGAGCATTCCGGCAAATACAGGAACTCATGTTTGGTGAGATGTCCCCAGGTTGCAAGTTCGTGCTTGGCAGAAAGGGTGATAGGCAAGAGTCCAAGTTGCTCCAGTGATAGTACCATAGGCTCCTGGTGGCCCAACTGAAGAAGGGAGCTCAGTCTGGCCTAGTCTGAGTCCATCAGATTGATGAAAGGGTTATCATTTGATCCAGGTTGAAGCTTTCTAGAATTCTTATCTTTTAGTCTGAATGGGCATTTATTTTTTAGTGCCCATAGCCCTTACAACTTGCATATTGATCTTTGGTGAGAGAGTGTGTGGTCATCCATCAGACTGGATTTTCGTGTGGATATTAGGTGCTTTTTGTGCAATGACAGTTGTATTTATCATCTGTGGATTTTCAGGGGCCTTAGGGCCAAAGTGAGTACAGAACCTGTAGGCTTCATAGAGGCTCCATAAAAGTTTGAATGGTTTTATTAGGTTTCTGGGTAATAGCAGTAGCTTTTTTTTAAAAGTTTATTAATAATAATAACAATAATCAGAGTAAAGCAAAAGAGAGAGAACGATATTGGGCCTCAAAGACAAGACAGAAGAGAATCCCCTGTACTTGCTACATTGCCTGCTGTCACCTTCCATAGAGATGCTTGGGTTGCTGCCCAGAGGCCTGTAAGATCTACTAAACAATACTAGCAAAAAGTTGGTTGATGTTCCTTGGTTGCTATCAATTTAGCCAGACCTCCAAAACAGCAGGTTGTTAACGGAGGGGAGTGTATTTGTCCCTGATTCCAAGCCCGCACGCTGGTGCCCCTCTGGTCTGGCGGGCCAGGCCCCGGAAGGGGCCCTTCTCGTTGTCCTCCAGGGTCCTGAGGTCAGGACCCTGGAAGGCAGTTCATTTGCATCTTGATCAGTGCCTGAGCGGCTTGGGCCCCACGAGGGGCCCTTCTTGTTCTCCTCCAGGGTCACGAGGTCAGGACCCTGGAGGGCAGTTCATTTGCTTCCTGGTCCGAGTCTGTGCCACTAATAGCAGTAACTTTTGACATGTATTTGGGATATTTTGCCCCTCTCCTCCACTTTGATGCCTTTGAGACGCACTTGATTCAGTTGCTTTGCTTCTTTTTGTTGACTGGTAACCTGACCCAGTGAGAGCTACAGTAGCATCTGCCAAGGTGACATTCTCAGGTCTTGCTCAGGCTCAAAGAGTAGCAATTTGATTTTATTTTAACTCCATAATTACCACAAAAACCCCTTAAAATTTTTTTCCCCTGTAGTCAAGGACTGTGGGTTCTGACTAATATGTTCCCATTTCTTTTTTTTTATTTTAAAGATAGTAAAATCCAATAAAACATAACAGAACAAAGTCAGTCAAAACAAAGCAGTAGAACTGGTACAGAACTTCAAAGAAAGATACTATGAAAAAAATAGCTACTATAGTATATCTTGCTATTTTCAGAATAGTTGACCATTCCAACAGGTATAGTACAATTAAACCAAAAACAAAACACAACAAAACCAATAAAAACAGAATATAAAATAAAGCAAAAAAAATTAATCAGAATAAAGCAAGACAATGAGAACAATATTGGGCCTCGAAGACAAGACAGAAGAGAACCCCCCATATTTGCTACATTGCCTACTGTTATCTTCCAAAGAGATGCTAAGGCTGCCAGCCCCAGGCCTTCCAAATCAATGAAACAATACTAGCATTTAGTAGCTTTATGTACCTTAGTTGCTATCAATTTAGCCAGACCTAAGAACCAGCAGGTTGCTTATGGGGAGCGGGGGGAGGTTGTCCTTGATTCTTAGGCATATGGGAGACGCATGTTTCTCTTCCTGGAGTCCGCACCATTTGCGCAGTCCCCCAGAAGGCAGACTAGTTGTCTTCTGGTTGGAGCCACTCTGACCTAGTGGGGCGGGTTCTCAAGAGGCCCGTCTCTCTCTCTTCCTAGAGTCCGCGCCGTTCGTGCAGTCCCCCGGAAGGCACTATGTTCCCATTTCTGACTTCCTACGTGTGTCAAGTACCCTTGAATGATGGTGCAAAAGACAAATGGTGGGTACCCCTGAGAGAGAGAGACAGAGACAGAGACAGAGACAGAGACCATTCAGATACCCACCTGGTTGCTTGCCTCTCTACAATGTTGGGACCATCCAGACCAAGGAAAAGCACCAGTAGGTTCTCTGTTTTGTCCTTTATTAGATGTATCTATGGAACTGCATGTTGGAGCAATCAAGCTCCATAACTTCAAGAGGGAAGTCCAATTTCTCACCGTGGAGCACAGACAGAATGGCCTATTGCTTTCACCATCCATTACAAATACTCACACAGTCCTTCAACAGGGACTCATAGGTTAAAACATTCCCTCCCCCAAACAATGGGGCGGCCTAACTACTGAGGGGTGATGAAGCTCTCCTTCTGCTCAAAGTGAGCAGGCACAGACTGAAACTGGTGCTCCTGGGGTCTTACCAGAATCTGGCAGGCTGGCAGGCAGGCAGGAAGACTATGTCTTCTTCCCTTTTGGACAATGTGAGCCACTTGAACAGGGAGCCAGGAGTTCTCCAGACCTTCCCTTCAGCACTTGGAGAGGTCTTTGTTCCATCCATGAGGCCACAAACCATGACCAAACAGGTTGGCTTGGTCAGTCTTCCTAATCAACATGCCAGATGCTACAGCAAACAGAAACACCAAAGTGACACCCAGGATTTGGAGGCAGATTTATTCATGTCAGTGGGCACTGACAAAGGATCAATCCTTATAAAAATGTCAGGCCCCGGTCTCTGGTGGCCTAGGACTAATAGAGTTTGCAAGTAGAGTACTTGGCTGTCTTTGATTGGTTCTTGCAATATGCCTCTTAGTGACCAGCTATGTATTACAGTGACCAGCCCTTTCTAAGAAACAGAAGTAACAAGAACTAACAGAAATTGAAGTATACCAGCTTGGTGGGTAGGGGGGCACATTTTTGGCTACAATAGAAACATGAGAAGACAAGACAACAAAACACCTCCAAAAATTCCCAATTTCCAGGAAGCTGATCCATGGGGATTTGAGGAATAGAAGATCAAAAGTCAAGCAGGTAAATTATTTGAAATGATAAAAAGGAAGTAAAAGAAATCAATAGGTTTCTCAGTAAAAATTAACCATTCTGTACAACAAAAATGCACTAATACCCCTGGGGATACAGCTCAGCAGCGCAAGCACCTGCCTGGCAAACATGAGGTTCTGAGTTCAATTCCTGGTACAAAAAACCAAAACAAAACAAAAATGCATTAATAAAAAAATACCACTCTGCCAGGAGGCTGGCAGAGTGGTAAGAAGCAGAGAAAGAGCCTCTCCAAGACTTGGTGTCCAGGCAGTGGAGCAGAGCAACATAAGGAAGAAAAGAAGGATGGAAATGGGTCACTGGGAACCAGGAAGGATCTGAAGTGAGAACTGAAGCCCACAGGGAAAGCAAAAAGAGAAACTTCAATGAAAATGAAGGAGAATGCAGGCAGCACTTTCTCCTTGAGCCTGGATTCTTTGCTTGGGAGGGGTGGCTTGAAACTGCAGATGCACAGTAACTACTAGCGATCCCAGAGAGCTCCACAGACAAGCACACTAGTGGAGCTGAGTGGTAGGCACAGAGGACTGTAGTGGCTAGTGAGCTGTTCCCATTCAGACTTCCCTCAAGAGAATGATTGTCTAGGTGCCATCCTGGAGAGAGGCCAACTGAGTATGGGACTCTGAGTGGCTGCTGGATTCATCTAGTGATTTCCAGCCAAGTTCAAGCTCACAGAGAGTATGGAAACTGCTACAGGCTGAGCAGGTCTGGCTCCAGTCTCACAGATGTTGATAAGCCTGAACTTCAGTGCATACAGGAGTACAGGCTCACGGGAATTATTCACTACCCCACCAGATAGTTGCTGTTGGCTTGCTGCAATTGATCAAAGCAGATCTGGACTCAATCTGCTAATGTTGTCTACCAGTGTCAGCAGAGACACACCTTAAAGTAGACTTCTGTCTCTCTCTCTTTTTTTTTTTTTTTTGAGACAGGGTCTTGCTATGTAACTCAGGCTGACCTTTACCTCACTATGTAGCCCAGGCTGGCCTCAAACTCTCAGCAACACTCCTGGCTCTGCCTCCTGAGTGCTGGAATTACAGATGTGCACCACCACAACCAACATTTTTCTCTTTTCTTATTTTCTCAATTTCCCTTCTTATTTTTTGTCTGTTTCTTTTTTCCTTGATTGTTTGTTCTTGTTTTTATATGAATGTGAATGCTGTTTCTAGTTTTCTTGCTTTTCTGTTCTGTTTTTATTCCTACTTTTTCTGTTTACCTCCTATCGTCTTCACCAGTGTCTCAAAGTTTGTGTGATCCTCCTTTGTCCTCCAGCCTTGCTTCTAGTCTCTTCCTTTATTTTTTCTCTATTTTTCACCCTTTTAAATTTTCTCCCTTGTGGGTAAAATTGCCATATTGAGGGCTTATTTGCTACACACAATTTTCTGATTAATTTTAGATTTTGTTATTTAACCACAAATCTAGGTCATGTGGTTAAAGGTGGAAAATTACTAGTTACCTCAGTTTCATATTCTAGGCTGTATTAGATGCTATTGTTACTGCTTATTGTACCACCTCAGCCAAAGTAATGTAATTGTTCTAGTCAGCTGTCCTTTCTGGTAAACCAAGACTAGCATTACCTAAGGGTCGTAAAAATTAAATAGGCCAGTGTGAAAGAATCAGGGGCTGGACCAAGTAAGCAGAAACTTCTCATCCCCAATAAATTGAAGAGGTAGGATCTTGCAACAGACTCAAAAGCCAAAAGACAGCTACACCTGGAAGACACCTCTGAGAAACTGTCATTTTCTAAAGGTTCTAAATACCAGCAATAAATCTACTCACCATAAACAATTTACAAGCAGCAACACAGGAATTAAACTAAAAAGGATACAAAATGATGAGACTCTTAAGCAAGAGGCAACCCCAGACATACAGCTCACCAAAGGCAAACATGGGGTGCAATGAGGTAGGACAATTTCACAGTCACCCACCTGGACTCTCTGAAGTAGTAACAGAAGAAATAATGAAGCAAATGAATGAGACTCTTTAAAAAGTCAAATCAGAAGTGATTTCTCAGATAACTACAGAGATGCTGATCATAATGAAACACATGCTTAGTGACTCTAGAGCAGATACCGATTTGTTTAAAAAGAGCTTAAGAAAATGATGGAAACCACGAATGCTCAACATAGAAAAGAAGTGGAATTGATGAAACAGATTCAAAGAGATTAAAAATTCCATTGAAAGTATATGCAGCAGAATTAGCCACCATGAGGACAGAATCTCAGATACAGAAGACAGTATTGCACTTAGGTTTCTTCCAAATAGCAAGGGGCCATGAAAAATCAACCCAAAAGCTACTAGATAATGTAAAGAGGAATATCATAAGATTGATCAGAGTCAATGAAAAATCAAGAGATAGTGCAAATGACATTTTTAAAAAACTGTTCACAGATGTCATGGTAGAAAACTTCTGTGGCAGGAAAAAAGTATTTCACATACAGATAAATGAGTCCTATAGGATTCCAATTAGCCATTATTAAAAAAAATCTACAGCAAGGCATGTATTAGCCAAGATTCAACACAAGAACAGAATAGGAAAATCTGTTAAAGAAACAAATCACCTATAAGGGGAAGCCCATCAGAATCACAGCAGACTTCTCAACAAAAACCCTCAAGTCAAGGACAGCTTGGAGTGAAGTACTTCAAGCCCTGAAAGAAAACAACTTCCAATCTGGATTGATGTACCCTGTGAAACTATCTTTCAAATGTGGTGGAGAAATAAGATACTTCCATGACAAAGAACACACTGTCTCTTTAATATTGCTATGAACTACTCATGGAATAGAACATGAAAAACAAGACTGGCATAATCTTTTAGCATCATTTTGCTCGTGTGTGTGTGTGTGTGTGTGTGTGTGGTGCTGAGGATCAAACTCACAGTGTTATCATTGTGATCCAAAGTGTCCCCTCAAAAGACCTACCATGTTAGGCTTGGTTGTAGATAGATTTTTTGGGACGTCATTAGATCATAAGGGTTCTACTTCATCAAGCAGATTAATCCATTGGAAGGACGATAAGCCTAATGCACTTATTAGGAGGTGGAATCTAATTGGATGAAGCCAGTCCCTGGGGGAGTGGCTTCAAAGGGTATATCTTCTTCCTGGCCCCTTTTTCCCTAGCCATTTTCCTGTCTCTTGCTTCCTGGCTTCCATGCAATGAGAAGCCTTCCTATGCCATACCCTTTGCCTGATGTTCATGCCTCACTAAAGGCCTGAAAGCAATGGATCCCACCAACCAGAAATCAAAACCTCTGAAACCATGAACCCAAGTAAGCCTTTTCTCCTTGTTGTGGCTTTTATCTAGTTTTCCCCCAAAGCCTCATGTGCTCATAAGTGGGGTTTTTGAGAAGTGACTGCATCATGCATGTGTGATACTGGATTAGTTGCTGATGGGTTTATAGATGGGTGTGATGTTGGGAGGTGAAGCCTAGTGGAAAGAAGTTGGCCACTGTGGGCGTGACCAGGAGGGTATATACACCTTATCCTCACTTGATCCCTTTCTGCTTCCCACTGCTGTGCCATAGCTCTTTTCCCTCTGCCATCCCCCTCTGTCATATCACCATGCCTTGGAACCAGCCAACTATGAACTGAAACCTCTATAATCTGTGAGCCAAAATAGACCTGTCCTTTAAATTATGGACATTCAGTATTTGTCTCAGAGATGAAGGAAGTAAGACACTCCTTTAAGGGATAAGGGTAAGAGCAAAACATCTATAGCTTAGGCATGGTGGTGCACACCTGCAATCTCAGTGCTCTGGAGACTGAGACAGGAGGATCATAAGTTCAAGGCTTACCTGGCCTACATACAGAGGTTTGGCCCTGTCTCAAAAAAATGTGAAATATCTCCAAAACATGCCTTTGTATATTGCTTTGACTTTTGAAACATATAAATGTCTTAGGCATTTAAAAAGTAAACTATGTATAGTAGCACACACTTGTAATCCTAACTACTCAGGAGTCTCAAGGAGGAAGATTAAAACTTCGAGGCCAATCTAGGCAATTTAGTAAGATTCTGTCTCAAAGGGAAAAAGAGGAAAAGAAAGAAAGAGAAAAGTGCTGGGGGCACAGTTCAGCATGCCTTGGGTTCATTCTTCAGTACAGCAACCAATCAATCAAGTTAAATTAAATAAAGGTCGTAGAGATGTAGCTTAATGGCAGGGTTGCCCGGCATCCACAAAGACTTGTGCTCAATCTCTCATACTACAAAAAATAAATAAAATTAAAAAGACCAAAGTGGTACTGAATCCCATTTTTTGACTAGGAAGTATTTCATATTAAATACAAATATACATGATCCAGCCAGAAATATATACTTTTAAAAAATGTATTAGAGACTGGGAGTGTAGCTCAGTGATAGAGCTCTTGCCTAGCATACGTGAGCTGCTAGGTTTGATTCTTAGCACCACATGTACGCACCAAAGGTAAGGACCAAAATGGGAATAGTAGTCATCACTGGGGACTGAATTCTTTAAAAAAATTTTTTTTTCATAGTGGGGATTTGCAGTGGCCCTTTGCGCTAAACTACATTCTCAGCCCTTTCAATTATTTATTTATTTAATTCTTTTTTTCCTTCAGTACTGAGAGTCTTCACTCTAAGCTACATCCACAGCCTTTTCTTTTTTTTTCCCCAAGACAGGTTTTGCTGAGTCGCTAAGTTTCCTAGGCTGAGCTCAAACTCATTCCTTCCATCTCAGCCTCCCACAGGGCTGGAATTACAAGGATGTGCCTGTGTAATAGGATGCGGATTACACATATAAAAACACAAAGAATAAAGAGAAAAGGGAGGAGAGGGGGAAGGAAAGTAAAAAGAATTAAGATGTGATATGTACATGTACCAACTCCTCAAAATGAATGTAATCATTCCATACTACAAAGAAGTACTAATTAAAATTTTTTAAAAAACAAGTTATGAAACTAAAAAAGTCTCATTAGTCAAAACTGGTCACACTTTGCAACCAGAGCATCTAGGACCACACTGCTCTATGTTAGAGGAAGGCAAACAAAAAACAGTTTAGAAGAAAGGCTGAGTGAACCAATTTGCTGTATTATTTAGATTTCAACATATGTAAAAGACAAGAATCTAAAGAGCTAGCAATAGCATTTTTCAAAATTGTCAAAGTATTTGTAATAAAATTAACCTATTTGTAATGCAGAAGACCGATAAAAATAAAATTGGGTATACCTTATAAAGTGGATATCTATTGAAATTATTGTACCATGTGTCTCTAAAGCTTGCATAAATCAATCCCTATCTCTCTAGCTATGTAACTACCAATATGATCCATGCTTTAATTTATACTAACTAACATCTGTAGCCAGGTAAGTTGCTTTTGCCTCTTGAGCATGGCAATATCATATGGTATACACAGGATGATAGTAAGCCCTGGTTTTTGGAGGACAAATCTGTAATTATTAATAGCATCCCCACTGATTCCAAATATTTTGGTTTAAATTATAAATTATGTGGTTTCTCTCATATAAGGAAAAAGAGAAAATGAACTGGTCCAGGAGGAGCTGTTGGTAATGACATGAATGGGGTCAATAATGAGCCTACTTTTTCAGCAGGGCATGTTGCCACATGCCTATAATCCCAGGACTCAGGGCACACAGACAGGAGGATCGAAAGTTCAAAGCCAGCTTTAGTTACACACATAGTGAGATCAAGGCTAACCTGAATTAAGTAGTGAGACTGTGTTTTAGAAAACTAGTTGAGTGCGATGGTGCATGCCTGTAACCCAGCACTCCAGGTAGCTAAACTGATGGTACCACAAGTTTAAACCCAGCCTGAGCAATTTAGTGATATATCAAGAGACTTTGTCTCAAAATTAAAAAAAAAATTTTTTAGCATCTTCCTGGAAAGCAGGAGGCATGACTTTGATCCCCAGTACATATATATATATTTTTTCTTTTTTTTTTAAGGGCTGAAAGTGTAGCTCTGTATGAAGGCCCTGGGTTTATTCCTAAGTACTATAAATAAACTAGAAATAGAGTCTCTTTTCTCAGCCGTACATGGTGTCACATGCCGATCATCTCAGTTCCTCCGGAGGCTGAAGCAGAAAGACCCCTTGTGCCCAGGAGTTGAGGCCAGCCGAGGCAATACAATGAGACCTCATCTCAAAAGGTTTACTTTACCAAAATGAATAAATCACACTTGCATCTTAAGTGAAGTCTTCTAGGATTTCCCTGGTGCTCTAACAGAAGTTTAACAGGCACCTTTCAGTTTGAGATTTCCTTATAACCATAAAAAAGTCACAATTTCTGTGGTCCAAGAAATTCTAATACTTCCTTTTTTCTTGTCTCTTTTTATTTATTTATTTATTTTTGGTAGTGGGAATCAAACTCATGACCTTGCACTTACCAGGCAGGCACTGTGCCACTAAGCTATACCGTTTCTTGTCTTTCAACTTTGATACTACTTTCTTTCATTTTTGTTAAGAACAGTTTACTGAATTTCCCATAATTTAGCTATAGTTTGGAGTGGGTGTTGGAGTACAGTAAATAACTTTCCAATAATATAAACATCAGAACTGTGCTCTACAGCCCTTGACAGGCTGAGGGAGATGATCTGAAGTCCAAGCAGTCTGGGCTGTCAGCAAGTTAGGGGCCAGCATGAACTGTGTAGCAGACCCCTTCCTCAAAACAACAACAAAAATAAGCTGGGTGTGATGGCACATGTCTTTAATCCCAACACTCAGGAGGCTGAGGCAGGAGGAGCCTTGTGAGTTCAAGACCAGCTTGGGCTACAACATAAGCAAGGCTGGCCTGAACTACATAACTGTGACCCTGCCTCAAAGAAAATAGGGCTGGGAATTTGGCTCAGTGGCTTAAGCGCCTACCAGGCAGGTGTGATGTCACGAGGTCGATCCCTGGTACTGCAAAAAAATAAAATAATAATAATAATAATAAATAAAAAATAAAATAATAATAATAATAATAACAACAGAACAAAACAAAAAAATAGGGGAAATTTTAGGACTCCTATAAATCCAGAAGGCATCATACCAATCTCTTTTATTAAAGTCTATTCCAAGACACAATCCATTTTTTTTATTTAAGAGAAAAAACACATATAAGAAAGACAAAAAGCAAAAGAGACAAACAAATGACAACAGTGAATCCACAACAGTAACATTATAGGTTTACAAAACAAGATGATAGGAACTTGACAATAGTTGCAATATTGCATATTGTTACCTTCAACACGGTTGTTTACATTAACAGATACAGACATGTAAAATTGATCTAATCATATGAGTATTAACCTACCTTTCTCAATAACTAATACATTCAGCAGTATAGTCATTTTAGTTATCTTACATATACATATATACAGATTTATGTCTTTTTCCTTTTCTGTTCCTTCTTTCCTCCTTTTCCCTTTCCCAATTACTTTTGCTCTTTGAGCAGTTTTTTACCCTTACACAGTATTTATTGTAGATTTTGGATCATATATACTTTTTCAGTTTCTTATACTAGGGAGACAATACAGTATTTACACATGTGGGTTTGATTTATCTCACTTATGAGTATAGTATGGTCTCAAGTTGTGTCCATTTACTTATAAATGTCTCAATGCAATCTTTCTTGATAACTGAGTAGTACTCCATTGTATAAAAATAGTACATTTTTTAATCCATTCTTTGATTGATGGGCACTTGGGTTGTTTCGAAGATTTGGCTATTACAAATTGGGTTGCTATAAACATGGGTGCCCAAATATCACTGTGATACGATGTTTTCAGTTCTTCTGGGAAAATGCCCAGAAGCGGGATAGTTGGATCAAATGGGATCTCTAGTCCTAGCTTCTTGAGGAATCTCCACACTGATTTCCACAGTCTTTGCACCAGTCTACACTCCCACCAACAGTGGAGAAGAGTTCCTTTTTCCCCACAGCCCTTCCAGCATTTGTTATTGGTTGATTTTTTGATCTT